>JASSUY010013451.1:0-14353 GCA_032466535.1 Forpus xanthops | reverse complement strand
AAGGCTGCTATGAGGTCTCCACACAGCCTTCTCTTCTCCAGACTGAACAGCCCCAACTTTCTCATCCTATCTTCATATGGGAGGTGCTCCAGTTCAGTGTTCCCTCCTCTCTTGAACATTTAAATGGTTTGTTACATGGCTAACTTTAAGTACAAATTCTGTACCACTGAAGATGATGACACTCCTACAGTTTTTTTTTTCCATTAGATCAGAATTTCATCTAATGGAGGTGTTTAAGCTCTGTTTTATTTAGGCCCGGTAACTGTTTTAAGGTTTCATTGACATATTGTGCTGCTTGAACCTATTCCTGCAAGTTGATGAACACTCAGCAAATCATCTTTCTTTGGGCATTCGGGAAAAAAAAAAAAAACAAACAACAAACCAAAATAAAAACACCAAATAAAACCCAAACACAAACAAACCAAATATTGCCACATGATCAAGGAAAGCAACTTTGAATTAGCAACTGAATGTAGTTGCCCTAGAAAGCTTAATTTTGTAGTTGCATTCAGCCAGCCAGGCTATGGAAATATTTCATTTCATCAAAGCATCAAATGTTACCTGCCAAAGCTATGTTGCATTAGTTTAATATCAGACTGCCTATTAGAGTTCTCAGTAATAGTCACAGAGGAAACTCATTTGTCTACGGGGAACTTGCAAATTAAAGATAATGTGAATTCAAGTTATGCATGAGTATTCTTTTAATTAAACACTTTAAATGATGGTTTTAGTAACTAAAGTTTAGGGTAAATACTGTAAAAAATAGCATATTAAAGCACACAGAGAAGTTGCTGGTAAAACCTGTTAACACTTTTACTAGAAAACCAAAAACATCTTTTTAAGGTGCTTTTAATACAAAAATATGTACTACTTTTCTTTAGTAGGATGATGTCTTTCAGCAGTGATTGTTTTGTACAAGTTTACAGCTATGCATACAATAAAACTTCACCATCTTGACTCTAATCCTGTCTTGGAGCCAGTAAAGGTTTTTGGCAACTTCCTGGTCTGCTTGTCTATATTTTATTGAAGGATCAGATATTTCCTGGTTTAGCACCTAAGAGACAATAGTTTGGAAGGCCACATGCATTACAAAAAGCCTGACATGTATACAGATTGAAGTAGGCAACTGCTTATAAGTCATGCAGTTTATTAAGGAGTCTGAATTCATAAGCAATTAAAAACCCCACAAGTCCAAGTTAATCAGAGATACAGTGGTCATAGTTACAGGCCTTCTTCCAGCATGTAAATTGACATCAATGAGGATTAAAGTGCAAAAAACAAATAGAAGTAGCTCAAAAATATACACAAATCAATATCTTGGACTAAATGTGTCATTTCCTCTTTTTCGCTAGCTCTCCAGTGATTCTTCCAAGTAACGTAGATATGCTCTTATGCATGTGGATACTTATTAAATCTTCAAACAAGTCTTTCTTCTTCAGAACTGGTGACCTCTGAATATGAGGAAGTATCTCTGAAAAATTACATGAAAATGCATATAAGTAATCAGTTTCCAAACAGCAGAGCAGCTCAATACTCAGTTTCCTACATCCATGTTTCCTCTGTCTTTAGCTGCTGGTTCCTATTTTATCAGCATTGCCCGCAAACCCCTTGTTTGGTGATACCCATGTCCCTCTGTTTGCAAGTTGCCTTTTAGTGACAAGTTACTTTGATATTTTTTCCCCAGCATAGAACTTTTTCTTCAGTGTTCCTATAAAATTCTTTCGTTTGTAATTAGCAGAGTCCAAGCACTTGAGCCTGCTCACAGTCTTACTGTCTGACTGGCTTGTCATCAACCTCCCTGCACAGTGGATGAGATCTCTCACATTGCTTAGTAGCACATATGTTTTTCCGTTGAAATATTGTGGGGCATTTTCTTTGCAATGGCCTCCAAAGGAACATAGTTAGCTTATTTCTTTTATACACATTTGTCTTCTTAAACACTGTTTAACACAGTGTCTGTTTATTTACCAGACCTCAAATGCATAATACAGCAGCCTTTGCCCCACTACCCTCCCTTGCACCTGATCTGAGGTGCTGATCTGAGCATCATTACCTGCACCTGTGAGGGAGGAATGCACAGCTGCAGCCACTCTGAGTAGCAAGGTAGTAGGGGCACTGCTGGGTGAAGAGGAGAGGTAGAGAATAAGTAAAGAGGGGTTTCTGTTTTTGTTTTTGAAGTGTTTATGCAGGGGATGTGCTACCTGACTTCTTGAAGTGAGTCTGTGCAGCTGCTCTTCTGGAAAATTTGTTGTGAGTACAAAAGCTATATTCTTCTTGTGATTTTTTAAGCTTTGTTTTGGTTCATTAAGAGTTCCTGACAACTGTAATGTATCTAACTACTGTTGTAGTATGCTGGAAATATTTTTATGAAATGCACTTTTTCATAGCATTCAGGTTTTGTTGGGGGAAAGGAATGAGTTATGAGATGTCTTAGCAATGTAACTGTAAAGCACTCTCCCTGTCTCAGGTTAAAGCTAACTAACACTTCTTTGTGAGGTATCCAGAGAAGTTGAAATGCTGCTGGTCAAGTAAGGTTTTATCTGGGTGGAGGTGGTTTGGCAGATAACTCATATATGGCTGTTCTGATTTTGTTGTATTTTTAATAGACTGTATAGAATTCAAAGAGCATCTTGAGAGTATCTTGACTACAGTCAGGAGCTTGGTAAGACTAGAAAACAGTGTTTGAACCTCATAGTCTGGACCTGAGCTGCTTTTATCACTGTCTTGGTGTACACTCAGACAGAATTGTTTTTTCCTAGGTGGGCAAAGTGTTTTGTTCAGTACTACTGAGAAACTTTTACCAAGGCCTTCATGAGTCTGTATTTTTTTTTTTTTTTTTTTTGCTTGGAGCACTTCTGGTTGTTGTGTATTGTTGGGTTTTGCTTGGTTGCTTGCTTGCTTGGTTTGGTTTTCCTGTTTCTTAGAAAAGATCAATTTCTGACAGTTTTCATGATGCCTTTAAGGGGCTTACCCTTCAGTTTGGAAACCTGACATTAAAATAGTATCACCTTAACGTCAACGCTATTGTGCAAGTTCAGATCTCTGTTTTGCTTTTCCAATTCCATGGTATGTTTAACAACTACAGTGAATACAGCTTAGAGCTTGCTTCTGGGTTATGATCCTGTTTGCAAATAAAAAGAAAAAAAAAACGAAAAACAACAAATCAAACAACCTCTCAAAAATCCAAACAACAAAAAAAAAAACCACAACAAAACAACGTAAAATAAATACTTAAAAGGCATAAGACTTAAAACTTCAGTATGGAGCAATAAAGATGTTATCAACAGTTGCAAAAGTAATGGTATAAAGAAAAAGAAATCTTGCTTTGTTGTTTGACTTCTAAAATAAGCCTACTGAGAGCTATTCGTACCCACCCATGTAGGTGTGAAGTACAGAAGGTTGTTCAAATGCTGTTAGTGCTGCTCTTTGGGCTAAGAAAACAGGCTTGTGTATCTCTTTACACATAACAAGCAGTGGCTCTATTACTCGTAATTTCTAGGATGTGATTTCTATCTGCAGTTATGAATAACTGATTTCTGTTTTCACTGGTGAAACAAGGCAGGAAGGTCAAGATTTACCAAGATTAAACCAGTTGACTTTGTTCAGAAACTGGGAGACTTGGATAAGAGGTTAGATAGCTAGTCCAGAAAATAAAAAATAGGTGGTCACTGCTATAAGCTGCCTGCTACTCACTGATGTTAATCAATTGTACAGAGAAACTAGATTAACTGATTGCAGTTCACAAAACAGGTAAAGAAATAGAAAAGGGGAGGAATCCTTTTTTGTCTTAAAGTGTGAATAACTAGTAGTGCTTAAAATCTGTTTAGGAGTAAAAAGTCAGTATTAATCACAAACTCCATAATTTGATTCTTCAAAATACATCAGACTGTTACTCTTAATCTCAGCTGGAGCAAAAGCTCTTTGTTTAGGGAACTCACAGTGTGATATAAAGAGCCAGATGTAAACAAAAGACTAAAAATGAATTTGGTGATATTCAGAGCTGCAGTCCTGAAAAAAAAAATTAATCTGATGCTTTAGCCTGGTGAACATCTCACTTTTTGATAGTACTGTCTCATGTTTTTAAAGCAGCATATTGTTTGCAACCAAAAGTGCATCGATGTCATGGTTTAAGCCCAGCCATAACTCAGGAAAACCCCGCAGTCTCTCTCTCACTTCCCCCATTCCTTCCCCCCCCTCCCCCCCCTTCCTGAGAGATGGTAAGGAAAATCAAAAGAATGTAACTCCCACAGGTTGAGATAAGAACAGTCCAGTAACTAAGGTATAACACAAATCACTGCTGCTGCCACCAATAATTATAATGATAAGGGAGATTCAAAGGAAGATAATACAACTATGCGCCACCTGCCAACTGGTACCTAGCCCGACCGAGCAGTGATCTAACCCTTCTGGGTAACTGCCCCCAGTTTATATAGTGGGCCTGACATGCTGTGGTATGGAATATCTCTTTAGTTAGTTTGGGTTAGATGTTCTGCCTCTGCTTTCTCCCAGCTTCCCCTCCTCTCTGGCAGAGCATGAGACTCAGAAAGTCCCTGGTTAGAGTAAACATTATTGAGCAGCAACTGAAAACATCTGTGTTATAAGTGCTGTTCCTAGGCTGAAAGTCAAAACCACAGCACTACACCAGCTACTAAGGAGAAAAATGACTACTACTGCTGAATCCAGGCCAGAGAATTGGTCTGGTCAGGCAAGAGCAACTTGCTGTCCTTGTGATGTCTAAGGCAACTAGGGAAACAGAAGGGAGTTCTGTGCTGCCTGCTATCAATGTATCTCAACTCAGTCAAAATTGTAGAGCTATGTGATAGCTCAGATTCTTTGCAGAGCAGGATAGGATCCACTCTTTGCTTTTAAAATGCACATAGTGGATGTCTGACTCAAGTTTAGAAACTGTCCCTATGTGTGTGAGGAGTTCTTCATTCTAAAGGGGATTGATTTGAACACAGCTACCTTCTGGCTTAATGGCTAAGATATGCTCTGTAGGTAATCGGGGTGAAGGACCTCTTGATCCTGTCTATCAAATTCTCTTTCATTACACAAAATGTCTTAAGATTTGTGAGCAAGAGTTGGACTATCCAGTGGTAGTGTCCCTGAGGTAGGAAAATCCTGAATTTAAGTCCCTTTTTCAGAGACTCTGTAATGGGTAGCTGCCCAGAGAGGTTCTTCATTCTTCCATGGACATTCCCCCCTCCAACATATTGATAACTAACACACTGATCTAGGAAGCAGAGGTAAGGGTCTGAAACCATTCAAGTGGAATGGCAGTTCTGCCTTGTCCCTGTGGGCCCAATTCACTATGCTGTTGGTGATGGCAGCAGCATTTCTACGTTTCCATCAATTTGTACCACCTGCCCCTTCTGAAAGTGGACCTTCTTGAGGGAAGGATACATTTCTTGGTAGCAGAATCAGAACTGAAGCCTTGGAAGGGACTGAGATGGAAGAAACAGCATAGCTTTTCTTACTACTGGGAATGAGGAGGCTAATTGATATGATACCTGTTGCAGATCCTGCTGTGAGGTGCCAGCTCTCACCTTACTGCATATGGAAACACCTAGTTAAGCCTGGGGATTCTGCTGTGGAGCTGGGAACCTGGAGGTTAGGAATTGCATCATTTAGTATCATAGATAGTTTTCCTTCCTCCTGAAGCTGTAGCTGTGTCTGAAAGCCTGCACATGTCTGTGGTGCCAGGCAAAGTTACCAGTATGGAAATAACTAGTGGGTGACTACTAGATGGTTAGTAAACAGCCTTGCTTGAAAGACTGCCACTCTCCCCAGCAGCGGCACCTCTTGGAATGAAGGATTCAGAACTAGCTTATCCATGGCACAACAGTGATAAAAATGCTGGTGTGTAGGAATATATTTGTATGTTCAGCTGCTGAGCTGTTTTCTTTGATTGAATCCTCCTATGTTTCACTTTCTGCTGCCCTTCCTCCCCCACCAAACTGAATCTTAAAAGTTATCATTAGAGTACAGGCTGTCTAGAGGTCAAATTTTTACTGGATCATTTTAAACACAAACATAGCTCTGTACTATTACTGTTGTACTGTTACTGAGAGGCTGTGCAGCATGTTATGTATTTCTGTACTGTTACCACATAACACAGTGAGCCTGTGTCTCTATTCTTTCCTGATAGACTCTAGTTATTGCCCATGAGACTTGTATTAAAGGAGTAGTAACCTTGGTTTCTTGCTGTGAATAGAGAATGTAGATTAGCAATTTTCTCTTCAGCTCCTGCTAGCTGCCTTCTCCCTAGGCCATGGCTTCTGGAGAGCACGCAGTCCACATAGATATCCCAGAAGAGCTGAGCCAGGTCCCAGAACAAAGCCCCATGTTTCAAGTTCTCTGATGATTTCAGGAAGACCATGAAGTCCCAAAAGCCACTAACAGAGTCAGAAATACGAGGCTTCCTCATCTCCAGTAAGACAGCTGAGGAGGATTCCCAACACTGGGGGTCTGCTTGCCCAAGAGCTAGTGGATCAATTTGGCTATGGCAGAGGAAGGGTGTTATGCAGAAGGTTCCCATGATTAGCAGACAGTAGGTGAGTCTCATGTTGCAGTGGATTCTTCTGTTCCCAAGGTCCATAGTACGCTGAAATGTAACAAAACCAAATAGATGAAAAATCGCTCACTGTTAGATGCAGGAACAAAGCCCTTGTACCTTACATTATATAAGAAGGCACTTCAGATGTTGGCAGTTTTTTCTCTGCTTTTTAAAGATCTGTGTATGCTTTTTTGCATGTATGAATATAAGTATTAAGTGTAATTGCATTACTCTGTGCAGCAGAAGCATGAGTTAAAATTTATTGAGCATCCTTAAATCCATCTGATGAGATCTTTTATTTATTTTCTTGATTTAAATGTCCCTAAAATTTTTAATTTAAAAAAAAAAAAAAAAAAAAAAAATTCCTTCTTGCAAAGAATTTAAGCCTTTAGGCAGTCTTCCTTTACTCAAAAACTTTATAAGGCCTTTAAAACAGTCTGTAGATTCACATGCTACTAGTATTTTTGATACTGCATTTCTAACGTGTAACAGATTTGGGGTGGGTTTTAGTGTAGCTTATGGCATGTGAAGAACCTCCCATTTTTGAAATCTGCTACATCAGAGATCAGCTTTTAGGACAAACAATTCTGTTTAATGTGTATGTTGATCTCTTGAGTGTCCATGCTTTTATGTATTCGATTTGATTGCTGGAGGATGTTGCTCAAAGAGAAGGTACCTCTCCTCATGAGCTCCAGTTAATAATCAACTGGTTTTTTTGTATAGAAAGCTTCTTCCATGAGTGATCATCAAAAGCATAAGAAAAGTTTCCCTGTTCTGTGAAGAAAAATCTTGAAGGCAGAAGTGTATAGATGAATTGTATGTGAGAAGTGGCCAAGCCCCAGGCAGTATGCATCCCAGGGAGGTGTAAGTTGCTTGTGGAACATATTTTGTGGTGGACCCAAAGTAGTCTTCAGAAATTTCAGTCCTGGCAGCAATGTTCTTACCTAGCCCTTGTCTGGCTACTTGGTCAGGTTCTGAGAACATTTTGGAGATATTCAGACTTTATTCTCCAACAGCTTACAGTCACTTTTTAATCTGAGTAGGGATCTTATGAGAACAGGCTTGACAGCCTTGGATTTGAACCTTGAAGTTGATGAATAGAAGAGGGTCGGCACACTCTTCACACACTGCTCTGCTTAACTGAGACATCACCTATGGCAGTGGTGGTGGTAGTAGTGATGAGGTTGCCCTCACGCTACTCCTAAGATCTCCAGAAGTGTTGCTCTTCTGTACCATAGTGCACAAGGCAGGTTTTGATTGCTTTCTTTAAAGCAAAAATGAAGACATCCTGTGAGTCAATGCTTCATTCTTCTTTGTTCACTGGAGCCTTTCCACTTTGCAGCATACACCTGAGCATATATGCTATGCAATTTGTGCATGCTTATCTGTTTACTGAGACATTTTCAAGGAACATAGAATTGTAGAATAGTTTTGGTAGGAAGGGACCCTCAAAGGTCATTTAGTCCGACCAGCAGTGAGCAGGGACATCTTCAACTAGATTAGGTTGCACAGAAACATATGCAGCCTGGCCTTGAGCATGCATTCAAGAAAATACAATCTTAACGTCTAAACAAGTTATCACTTGGTGTGAATTTGCTTATAAAGAGGCAGGAAATCCACCTAGACATAATTGTGTTTATCAACTTTCTAGTTTTCAAAGCAGTTTAGCAATCTCAGATATGACCATGGGGAGGAGACATCTCCCCCCCCAAAAAAAAAAAAAAATCACCAACAGGTAGTTCAAAGGAGTAATACTAAAATTGGCTTTTAAGTATGCCGCTTGAACAAAGCCATCTATTTTGCACTGGTTACCAACTGAATAGGTTGCTTTGCTTTCTCTGTCCCCCGCCCCCCCCATCCCGTTGGAAACCTTCTAAGTTGCAAAAATGGGTAATACAAGGGTTAGGGTTCTAGACTTGTCAGAGGAGTAAGCAAAGAGACTGCCCTGGGCAGGGAGCACAGAGGGTGTTAATACAATGGTGTGGATGCTATTTCAGGTGTGTTGTGAATGACATTGGTCAGGGCAGGTATCCATAGACCACTGGTTCTTATGGTCTGGTCTAACCCTGGCAGCATTTTGCTATTAGTCTTCTACAAAGTTCAGATTCAATTTTTTACATGACTGAGAGCTGAGGGGATGTTCAGGGAATGTCGGTTTTCATTGATCTGTTACCTGAGCTTGTGGTGAATGCTTCCAGCAGTTCCCCCCCCCTTTTCAGTTTTTAGGTCTTTCTGTCCATAAATCGAAGTCTGTGTGTGTGCTATTCGCACTTGGCTCTGACTTTTCTCTTTTTGTTTTCCCTCTTCTGGCAGGTTACCCCTCTTTTCCACTCCCCATCACAAATAGCGCCTTACAAAAGTAATAAGCAGTAAAATGTTAATTAGTTCCTTAGTTGCCACTGCTTTACTTGGTCGTGGGTATCGGCTGTGACTAGTCCCTCCATTCTACCCCTCGGGGAAGCCGATCCCGGTCCCGCGGAGCCGGAGCGAGTGCCCGTCTCAGCGGCTAACGCTGCTTGCGGAGCATCCGCGGGCAGCTCCTCCAGTTCGGGACTCTGCCGGGCTCTCCGTCCAGCCCCGCTCCCGTCCCGCCCGCTCCGCCCCCCCCCGGCCGCACAGCCCTTACCTCGGCGGTCCGGTGTGCAGGGCAGGGCTTGGCTCTCCGCGCCAGCCGCGCTCCTTAAGAAGCCGGAGCTGGCAGCCCCGCTTAGTTTTTACGTCAGGGCTTGGGGAGAAGCCCCCACCTCCGGCGCCGAGGCTCCCGGGCACCCGGCTCCCCCTCCTTTCCCTTGAGAAGCGGACCCTATGCAAGCGTGCTCCGCTCCTCTGCCCCGCCTGTCCCTTCCCCACGGGCTCCGACAGAGGGGAAGCTGTGCTCCGGGGCTGTGCAGGAGTAACAGACCTGGGCAAAGTGCAGCCCTCCCTGTGCCCCCTTTCCTAGCAGTGCCGAATCGGGGGGAACAGGGCTAAAAGCAAGCCCCTGCCGTAGAGATCAGGTTGTCTGGACCTGGCTCAGCCCCCAGGCATCGTGCTTGCTGTGCTTGGCTGCTGGAGGTCTCTCATCACAGAGCAGGAGTCTGTGTGGCACAACTAGAGCTGTTTGCTGGTTATGGTTCAGCCTATATAGTAGAAGGTCCAGCTCTCCCGGGACCTGAAGCAGACTCAGAGAAGAGAAGAGTCCCATGAGAAAGCCGGTGGGAGGCAGTAACTGCAGCAATGGGGCTGAGCTGCTTGCTGCAGCTCAGTTCACACAGCTTTAGGTAAAGGAGAGCTACCTTGGAGGGTTGCACACCATCCCCCAGGAAAACAAAGAAAATAAAGTGGTCTAATATTGTGCTTTTTCTTTGAGATTCTCAGCTGCCTCCTAACTGTGCTGCCGCCTCCTTGGAACAGCTGCAAAACCTCTGCACATGTTAGGAAAACAGGCCAAGCTAGCAGAGGAGTAGAATGAAGCCACTGCTGAAAGGATCATCTGTTACAGTGCAGAGAGAAGAGCCTGAACTCTACTCTGCATCAAACGTACAACTCAGAACCAGGGCTCTGGGAACAGGCTACTAACAAGTGCTGGCTTAACTTTTTTAACACTAGATATGTGGGGAGGGTGACCAGTCTTTTTTCATAACTGTGTGTGGTCTGTAGGGCAAATCATATAGCACTGCAGCCTGTCTGCAGCCAGTGCAGCTGCACCAGTTCATACCAGTCTTCTTTCAAGACTTCCTGGCAGCTCCCTGGTATCTTTGCACTTTAAATCATCATCCTTTCTCCATGAAGAACCTGTACTTCAGTAGCACCAGGCTTATCTTTGTTGAAGTCAGTGAGGCCATTCTGGTTTATACCAGCTGGAAAGCTGGCTTGAAACACTGATTTTTTTGTTAGTGGTATAATTCCTTATAATATTTCTTTTGGTGCATCCAGTCCATGTAAATAGAGATGTATGTTCATTTCCTAACAAATGATTTTATGACGAGTCTGTGACTAGAAACACTGTAGTTTCTTCTCCTGATGCTTTATTTCCTTTTCTCCACGAGCAATCCATGTGAAAATATATTCTATGGGAGTAATGTTACTTTTGAACAGAAGTTAAAGGAACTTCTAGGAGGTGAGAGAACATCTGGCTAGAATCAATGTAAATAACTATGTGGTAGGTCTCTGCCAAATTTGCACATCTTCCTGTTATTCCTGAAGAAGTGTGGGGTTGGTAATGAGGTAATGCTGAAACAGGCTTTGTGAGGAACTGAGGAGTGTCATACCTTGCAAAGAGCCCTTGGGACATGGCAATGGGAAGCTTTGCATCATGTGGGTTCTCCAATGTTTCTTCTCTGCTATCAAATATAGGCTATTTGAGTAGACTGCCTTCTCCCTGGTTCTAGGGCCGAAGTGATCTTTAAGCATTTTTGTTCAAGTTTGCTCTGTAGCAGCTCAGTCTGGGCCCATAAGCTATCTGGAGTCTCCTTGGCATGTCAGTAACCAGTGTGCTTCTCCTAGCCTCTGTGTTTTGTGTTGAACTGTGTGAGGGAAAGAAGCGCGCTTGTAAGGTGTGGGTGTTGTAATGTAATCAGTCTAAAGGAAGCTCCTGGGTAGGAAAGGCTCTGAGGCTGCTTGTGCTCATGGTTGGCCTGGGTGCAGGAAGCCAGATCAGAGCCAGGGGTGTTTTTTGCTGACGTTGCTGGATTTTTAATGTGTTTGTCTAAGGATTCTGCCCCATAAGGGAAGACCAAAAGGCTGAAACTTGGAAAAGACAAAATATTTCTTAAGAGTTGATACATTTCTGCCAACCTGGACTATTTCTGGACTCATTGTTAAGAAGCGAGTTAGCTTGAGTCTCCTGAGGGGTATTTTATCTGGTTTTGGATCAAGAGCATCATAGGTTTCATTCCACTCAGAATCCTTCTGGTAGACCTAAGGGTGCTGAGCCTGGGGCTCTTGGAGAAATGAGAGTCTCTGCTCAAGGGAAATACTGCTATAGATAAAATAGTTGGCTCTACAGATACTTCCTGAGCCTACTACACTCTGTTCCCTCTGAACTAGAGCATTCAGATTCTGTTTCTGGGAAAAAGCTTTTTGATAACTGGATTCATCACCTCAACCTCTGAGTGGAGAAGAAATGCAGAAGGATTGGCCATCTCATTCAGTTCCGACTACTCTCCCTCAATATAGCTTTCTGTGCCCTTTTTAGGCTATCAATCTTTCTTTCATTGCACTGCAAGATGTGAACATAGACTGTCAGGGGAATACATCTTCAGTGGGTCTCCGTATCTTATGAATGAATTTAACTGAGATGGGCGGTAGGTCATATCCAGAGTCATTTGGAAAAGGATGTCTTTATCAAGAAAAGTTGATTCTTTAACTCATAGGTGAGAGAGCTTTCAGATCATGTAATGATACAGAAATTACATTATTTCTACTGAAAAATGTAAAAATAAGATACAAGCTACTGTTAAAATGATCAGGCTGTAGGAGTAGGGGATGCAAGGAGAGAAGTAGGAGGCCATTGCACTGGTAGTTGTCTTTTGAATAAAGGCATAAACAACTATGTGCAGAGTTATTTCCTTACAGCCTTTGCTCCCTGCAAACCCTCTGATGTGGTTTAACATTAGCAGTTAATAAGCAATGGCTTACGGTTGCTTGAGCTAAGGAAGCATTTTCAGATTTAAAACAAACTAAATTCAGCACTCAGTCTGAGGGAGCACAAATATGTGATGGTACTTGTGGCTTGCTTGTAACTGCCATAAGCAGCCACACCTGTATCCAGCACTGAGCTTTGTAAAGTGAGCTGCATGATGAGACACCTGGTTAGGCCTTAACCTAAAAACAAATGCTTTCAAGGCATACCCTTAGCTGAAAGTTTGTGTTTTACTAAATTGGTTTCCAAATTCTCAGCTATGTGTGAATCCTGACTAAGAGAAGGCAAAGGCAAAACATGAGATTCTCAGAAGGAAGAGAGCCCCTTTAGGTTTTGAATTCATGGTATGTGGCAGGGACTTGAATCTTCTTTCTTTTTCCTCCTTCAAAATCTACAAAGGCAAAGAGGGGAATTGAACTCCTGTACTCCCATTTATATCTTTTCAAATTCTCTTTTAAGCAGGAGATTAAACTGCTTAAAATTGGCTCTCTGACAAATATACTTAAGAGCTTCTTGGAAACAAAAAATTCATGCTTCATCCAAAGTCTGTGGGTATTTTTATCTTAATTTTTAAAATGATATTTAGCAGGCTTTGAGTCAGGACTCGGTGCTATACATCATCAGTGATGTATAGCATCTCCACAGAGCTAGCAGACAAGACATGGGACAGGCAGGAGATGGATATGTTTCTGAGCCAGGAGCAAGTGTCCTGTGGATACCCTGGGATGTGTCTGGCCTGTGCCTGAGAAGTGGACTCAAGCCCCTGATAAGTTAGGCAAGCTTTGTGTTGCTCTTTTTCCCCCCCAGGACTTACTTCTGTGTCCTGTTGAATTTCATGGAGTTTGAGAAGTGTTGGTGAAAATAGCCCTCTGGAGGTCTTGTGCTTGAAGCACAAGTTTGAATACTGCATAAAATCGACTTGTGTCTGGAAATTTTTTTTCTGCTATCTAGTTTGAGTTTCCTAATTTGGGCTGTAGGCCCCTATATGGCTCTTTATCTTCACAGTTATTTGAAAGGGAATTATAGATGTTTTTTACATCATATCTTGGCCATCTCTTTACCAGCTTCAGCATCTTGCCTGACAGTGTGGTAGTGCTTCTGACGTCACCTCCTTTGGCTAAAACTTAGTCAGGTATAAGTTGCAATTTTCCTGTATTTCTTTCCTGATGAATGCTTTATCTAGCTATTTGCCTCATCTATAACTTTAAAAGTCATTGTTTTTATTGCTGTTAGGTCCTACTGTTTAACCTGCCTAGAATTTAAAGTCTAATCTCTTGATTGATTTCTGGGTGACTTAAATGCATAGATTTTTGTGGTGCTTAAGTTTATAGCACAGCTTGAGTTAGGAGAAAGTATGTCTGCTACTTGTCTGAAATGTCATTGGGTTTTACTAGTTGCTACTAACTGGTAACTGATGGGTACTCAGAAATGTGTGTACAGATCTTCATTTGCAATCTGGTGCTGCAGCTAGTACTCCAAATAAGAAAACCAGGCCGAAGCCCATCTATTTTTTTTTTTTTCCCCCTAACCCTAAATCTGATGTTAGGTGATTACTTGTGTGCCATGGCATGCGAGCCATGCAGTGTGTTTTGTTTGTTTTGCGGCTTGCCATTGAAGGGGTCATGTTCTGTTTTTTTTACTGTGTGGCAGATCTTTAGATCTTAGCACTCAGAGGTTTAATTCTTACTGCTAGATCTGCTAGCCCTTTTTCAGCAGTATGTAGAGACCTTCCTTATTAAGATCTTTTGAATTACAGGTGTATCTTTTGCCTTCGTGTAAATGGGTCAAGTGCGTGTTTTTTTACCTCCAGAGGTTTGTTTCCACTAGAAGTTGTGAGGAACTGCAGTTCCTTATTAGAAGAGACCTGTCTGTCTTTAATAAAATGCTTTCCACTCTCTTTTTGCCTACCAGCTTTTGTATGTGAGTAATTCTGTTACTGGGGCATATTTGGAGGGTTTTCTCAAGAGTAAGTTAAGGTGCCATTAGTCAGGTGTTTGAAGTGGCTTCATCATTGACACCAATTTAATTTGTGAAAGAAGTAATGTTTCCTATGGCAGATGTTGTCGTGGTTTGAGGCCCCCCTCAAACAGTTCTGCCCACTCCCCTCTCTTTCTTCCCCAGTCCCGGGGAAATGGGAAGGAGAATCCAAAGAATGCAACTCCCACAGGTTGAGA
>JASSUY010013447.1:0-24666 GCA_032466535.1 Forpus xanthops | reverse complement strand
GCCAGTCTGAACATTCTAAGCCATAACTATAAACACTGGTGTTATCAGCACTGCTCCCAAGCTAAAAATCCAAAACAGTGCTACACCAGCTACTGCTTAAAGAAAAATGACTGCTGCTGCTGAACCCATGACACAAATGATATTTTGTTGCTGAGACTAAGATTTTCTCATTTACACATACAATCTTAATGAAAAAAAAAAAAAACCCATAACCCAATAGATTGTGGATGTGTATCTTTATAAAACACTTGCAAGTTTTTTTTGAAGTCAGATTGTCACCATAATGCTTGGAATTGAGATAGGTATTTTTAATAATTCCATTTTACTGGCGATTTAATCTTCTCATGTGCTTTTATAGTGCTTCTTTGTGACTGAAATCCAAGGATCAGGAGTTTGTGTCCTCACCAAAGTCCCACAGCAGAACTGAGCTTTAGGAAAGCAAGTCCTGGGCACACAAAGTAATGCTAGATTCCTGACATAATTCCATTGAGCTGTCCCAGAGGATGAACAAACTACTATAAAGTGAAACATTTCTTCCCTAGTTAACATGCCAGGCAACATTGTTTATACCCTGTGCTTTGATTAGGTGTTCAGAAACACATCAGTAGCTTAGTTTCAAAGACGAAGCCAGAAATGTCCCAGGCTGAGTTAATTCTTACTCCTGAGTTATAATTTTAAATTATGATAATAAACAACCTTCTATTTCAACATTTTTGGCTATGTCACAGAGCCAAAATACCCCAAAATTTGTATCTTCCTTGAGGTTCATGACCATCTGATATCTTGGGTATGAAGAAAATAAACTCATTGTGTCCATATTGCAAGATCTAACAGTCATTCCAAGCTCTTTATTACAAGTATGTTTTCCAAAAGATTATATGTGCAAATGCTTTTGGCACCAAGATTAGCAGTTTTAAAGTTTATTTTCACAAACCTCCACAAAAATATGTTATCAAAGATAAAAACTTTGGACAGAATGCAGGATGATTGGAAACAATCCTTCTGATTGAATAAGGCTGGACTTTATTTCAGTCTCTTCAGCCTCTCACAGTTATGTTTTCATCCCTGCAAGCAGTATTCATCTGCACATGCAATTGAGATAGTCAGTTATTCACTTACAGAGGGAAAGCTAAAAGCCAACCAGGAAACAGCTGAATGGAGACCTGGGGTCCCTTATGGAGAAACAGCAAATTGCACAGTTAAACTCTGTGTATGTGTGAGGTTCTTGTTTTGTTGTTTGTTTGTTTTGGTGGGGTTGTTTTTTTTTTTTCTTTAAAGAGGGTTTCATAGAAGAGAAAATGCGCAGCAGGGCCTCTGTCCTCTGTATGTCTTCTATCTGGTGTTTCTGGACATCATGTCAGAGCAGTTCATATTCAGGAAAGGTTTCATTAATGTGAAAGAACTGGATCTGGCCTTGTCTTCTAATTTTATTACAAGTAATGGATCTCTAAATATATAGATGTTTGAAGACTTTTTTTAAAAAAACACACTTTGAATTGCAAAAGTAGCAAAATCATTTGGATCATCTGTCTTCCAAGAAGATCCCAAGACTTGTACATCATGGCAGCTGTGCCAGTTTGGCAATACAAGAATGAGAACCAAAGTCAGCGGAAGTGAAAACAGTTTCTAAATCATGTTATACTTTAACATGAATAAACTCCAAGTCACTACCACAAACTTTTGCTCTAATTTGGGTGAAAGGAAGGAAAGAAAGAGAACAGGGAGCTAGTTTCTAGTCTTCAAATTCTTGGGGAGTAAAATCTGTCAATTAAGGAACAAGCTCATATTGCTCTGTAAAGCCTTTTATAAGGTTTTTAAAGTTCTGCTAGTGCTGCAGAACAAATTTGCTTTTGTATCTTTATCCTGTTCCATTTGGTCAGTCTGTCTACCCTGAATGCCCCCCACTCCCAGTTTTGGCCATGCCAACAGTTTTGTCTTCTGATCCTATGGGCTGCATAACCCTGTCTATATCTTTCTTGCGATGTTTCTTCCACACCTGCTGTTTCTGCTTTCTGTCTTACACATCTTCAAAATCTGACTAACCCTTTGCCACTGTCCAAAGATCATCAAAGGAACTGACAAAGGGATCATAATTTCCTTTTTTTTTCAATCTCCACCTGATTGTGACCAGTCCCTTACTGCCTTCAGTTCAGGTGAGAGGTAACAGGTACAATAAATGCTTCTCAATTCAGAAGCTTTACAGAAATAACTAGTGCTGAAAATTGCAAATACTAAATTACACTTGTTTGATGTACTAATAACTAGGCTGTGCCCCTGCACTTTGCCCCGGGCAGAAGGTGCAGTGGGCACAGAGCCGGAACTTGCCAGGTGCCCCATAACCTGCTGCTCCCTGCAGCAGTGAGCACGGCTCCATGACTCCTTGGCCTATGTGCATCAGTACTGGCATAGGGCATACATGTCGTGGCTCCAGGTCTTGAGGGTGGTCAAGGGGAGAAATAATGATGACAGCAAAACCAAACTCTGTATTCAGTGCCTGTTTTGTTGTTCAAGGTGAATAAGGAACTCAGAGTCAGACTACATATTTTTACCTTGCATCTAGTTATTGCTGAGCATGCCTTTAGTATGATAGGACAACAAATGGGGAGGAGCCTGGGTTTTGAAATACATTGAGCATTTCATATTGAAATACAATTTGAAATACTGAACTTGCAAAAAAGTATCTTTCAGAAATCCACATAGCTTTACGCTAAAGCTTCATAGAAAAATTTACTTCATATAATATTCAGTTGTTGCTTAAAAATACAATAATATTTTTGAGTCCTAAAAATCTCAAGGCTATCTTTAACTGCCATGCTTTGCCAAACAAATTTAGTGTAAAAATGGCAATGATTAACGCTGACAGGAACCCTCCAAGTTAGGAGACAGCGTCAAAGGCAGGGCCTGCCATGGTACGGGCAGCATGGTGCATCTAACACAATACAGGCAGCCTTCCAAGAACAGGCAGAGCACTTTAGAGGCACTGGTGAAGCTCTGCCACCATGGTTTTGTTTTCACACAAAAGACCTTGCTGTTCTCCAACTTTGTCTTTCAGCACTCTTTTCAAGTCACTGTGCCTTCTGGTGTCAGCAAGTGATGGTTTGGGGGAAAGATGTTAATGGTATATTCATGTGAGCTGGTTTGCATCTGCCCTATAGAGCCATGACAGAGGCACATGAAGGAGACACTGGTTTGGCACCAAGGCAAGGATTGACAGAAAAAAGAGCCTGGAAGTAAGATTTAGTCAAGTAAGTGAGAAGAGCCATGTTTCCACAGGTACATTCTTAAGCGACAAATGCATTACCTAAGGTCCTGAAGTGTGATATGTAGACAATTTAAGTCCTGCTGTAGCCTTTGCAGGTCCTTAGAGAGAGTCCCTAGCCTAGCAGAGACAATTACCTGCCTCAACATTTCCGGTGCCTGACACTGAAATGGAATCTAAAAAGTCACACCCAGTACCAAGCAGGGATAATGTTTATACCAACCCTGTTCTATACGTGGGCTGTACAGGAACGCTGGCCTGCAAGAACTGGCTGTGGTTTCACAGCTTTTTAAGTCACAATCAGGAGATTAAATCAGTGCTGTAGCTACAGCTGCAGAAATTCCAGAAATTCCTGCTCTAGGTTGCCTGCAATGCAAATCAGGGTGTGAGCCCAGGAGAACCAGTGCTGATACTGATCACTCTCTCTGCTTGTTTCCTAAATGAGTGTTCGCTTTTCTTTAAACAAAATGTGTTTTACCATGAATTTATCAGAAAAGACCAGATAACTGGATGATATAAACTGGCATAGCTCCATGGATGTCATCAAGCATTTAATTCATGTGATAATTTCTGCATTGCTTGGTAGGAGGAACTGCTGCTTTGTGATGGGCAGCAGGACATGTGGATACTAAAGCATATGCAGTACCATTACCCAGTGATTAAATTACAATATTGTATTTAACAAGTTTGTGTTGTCCTAATCATTGAATCCAGGCTGCTGACATTCACCCTTAATGACTGAATGCATGTTACCTACCTGGAACCAAAATGGTTCTGTTTTTCAAAAGTACCGTTGTTTGCGCCTTTCCAGAACTCTGACAAAATGTATTTGACAGTAAACTCTACAGTTAGAGCCTTGTCATGGTGCTTTTAGAACTCCAGGTGTTTTGCTTATTTTCAGTTCCAACACACACCCTGTCATTTAATCAAGGAAAAAACAGATTTTTTTTTCATCTGTCATCTCTTTATCACTAGCTCTTGGTGAATGACTAGAGAATTTTATGTGACACAGATGCAGCCCTCAGCTCCAGTGATGAGATTATATATAGTGTAGTGCAAAAACTACACCCTGGCTGCAAATGCCCTGCAGTTGTTACAGTCATGTGCCATTTTTCTGAAGGAGTCTGTAATGCAAACTGCTGTTGGATTTCTAGCACATCACTGGGCTTCTAAACATTTCTGAGGTAAAAATAAGTTGAAGAGCTCTGTCTAGTGGCAATTTCAATAACTACATCAGAAGGTCATTACTTTTAACAGAATTCATTCCATATGTATTGAATCAATTGAGTTTAAAAATAGCTGGTTGGCTTGCTTTTGCACATGGCAGAGGCTCTAAGTACTTTAGGAGAGACAGTGGATAAACACGTGAGGCCATATTCCAGCATGCATCTTTTGCTAGTTCTTCTAAGAGATTGGATGCCTTTACTTATTTTTCACCAGAAGCAACGGAAATCCCTGATGCTTTGCCACTCCTAAAACCGTGGTGGTAATGTGTAATGCCCTATACTTTTCTTTCCCCTCCTTTCCCCCTCCTCCCCCCAAGGTATTTGGTGCTTGATGTTCAAAAATCATCTCATGCTCGCAAGCCTGTCATATGTGCTGGAACCTTTGCAGGACCAGATGTCATTCTGGTTTGGGTTTTGTGCAAGTTCCGTGGTACTTCCTTGCATAGTTCTTAACAACACCACATAAATGGGTAAATTATTCTGTGCCCTGCCAAAAACTAGAGGTTGGAAACTCCCCGTTCCGGCTGTCTGGGCACTCACCTGATGTGAGTATAAGTAATACTTATAAAAGTATACTTAAAAAAGTATAAGTATTTTTAGTGGTCTTTACATATCATTATTCTGTTCTCTGTATGCCGAAAGGTCAGGAGTTGAGGTGGTTCCACTGTTGGGATGGAAGATAATGCCCAGCAGGTGGGAGCACTCCTCTGTGTCTGCCTGCAGCATCTTTACCTGCTTCCATCTTCTCCTACCCTAGCAGCAGGCTCAGAGTTACTGGCACCCAGAGGATATGGAGAGTGATGGGGAGAGGGCTGCCTCCAGCTGCTGTGGATACTGGGGGCAAAAAAAAACCAGTTACAAACAGGACATTAATATGCCCTCCTCTGTGGAAGGATCTTAGCTGAGGGTACATAGGTTCAAAGGTTGTGGCTAAAGAGTAGATTGTTGCTGGGCTGCTTATTTGATACAGTGAGTCAAGTGTGAACGTAATGATGTGTATTCTTCTTGACAGCCCTTTGGATAGCTCACTACTGTATGAAGACGATTCTAAAACACTGTAAAAATTCTATATCACATCTCCAAAATCTCAGAAATCTTATTTTCCTGAAATATCAAAATGATTTATAAAATTGTTCCTCAAAACATTTAATTTAACGTTATGATTTTGGCGCTTTATGATGTATGGAATAGGAACAAAACCACGTAAATTGCCTGGTGGCTGTTCTGTTAACAGTTTGAGTTTCCTGTCCCAAAGGATGCATGTGTGAATTCAGAACAGGCTAATGAGACACATCCATAGATACCACTGCTTGTCATCAGTGCTAAATCACTGTTCTGTTTAAGAACGTGGGTTCTGTGGGAAAAAAAAGGCCATGTGCAAGGTCCAGGTGAACCTGTGCAGGGACATTTGAAGGTGCCAGAGAACTAAGATCCTGTCAGTGACAACATCAAATAGCAGGAAAAGCAAAAATTCTTTTTCTGTAGCATCCTTGAGGAATATTCTCAGGTTTTCTGTAGTGTGCAAAGTCACCCTTTCTACATTGTTGATTTAGATTGTGCCTGTGTCTCAATTTCAGTAGATTTAGACTGTGTCTCAATTTTCAGAGTGGTAAACTGTAATGAAACACTTTGAGCCCTGCAAGCTTAGATGAAAGATACTTTCATTAATAAATTCTTACATACAAGTTTGGAAAACAATTATTTTTCTTTGAAAAGATCATATCTGTTAATAAGTTTCATGTGGGAAGTGATTTTTTTTTTCTTCTAGTGATTCATTTCTTCACATGGATGAAGCTATACTGGTATAAATGGGCCTAGAAAAATAGAACATACTCCTCAGTTTAAAGTCATTCCACTGATGCAAGCACTTTCATGCCCTTTAGTTCATATTCCCTGAGCTTTATACTGCATGAATTATGCCAGTGTAGTCAAAGCAGAGAAAACGTTTCGAAGCAAAGACCTGCGTCTGAATGAAAGCCTCCTCTACTTCATGCCTTCAGTCTTCTGTGCCTTTGGTTTTATCTGAAGTGTTGCAATGTATAGTCACCTTGCATGATGAGCTGGTCACAGGGAGGCTCATTCCAGCATGGTTACTTAACACCTGCGTGACAGCAGCTGCAATGCGGGGTGATGGTGATCACCCTCTCCTTCAGCTCAGAGTTTGCACCTTCAGTTTTGTTCCAATTGGCATGAAGGCAAGCGGCTGGTGTTCCACTTGATAGAAGGTGAGAGGGGACAGCAAATGCTAACTTAATTTGCGAATGACTTAGATATCCCAAGTTTTTGAATGCAAACACTATTGCTTGAGTATCTTGAGGTTCAGTTAAAGAAATGTGCTGGACCCAACAGCCGGCTGAAACATACCTGTGCTCTAATGGAGATGGCTTGGACTGCAGTGTCTCACAGTCGGTGTCAGTACTACCTCTGGAGTGCAGCATATTGTGTTGATACTCCTGGTGGCTGGTTCTCAGCAACTCCCAGGTGTTCAGGTATTCTCTCTGGACTGTGAAGTTTCAGCAGCCTGACACCCATCTTACTTGGACCTGCTTTTCTTGCTCTGTCATACTGTGTGCTCATCAAGATGGGAGGTTTTGGAAACCTAGAGCCAGCCCACCTACCCTCCTCTACACAGCCCACTCCTTATCAGCTTTGACTCTTCAAAAAACGATTCAAAGCATACTTGTACTTAAGATGCTGATGGTAAAAAAAAATACCTTTCTATCAAAAGGAAAAATGGGTGTGAAAGGAGAAGTTAGCAAAGCTGTTGGAATTACAATTGAGTTGTATATTTGTGTGGTATATGTGAATATTCATCTCTGCATAGTGCTGCCTAGATCTGAGACAGCTGTCTGTGCTAATTCTGATAAATCAAAATAAGTGCGTGCAAGTACCAAAGGAGATTGCATATTGCATAAAGCATTTCAGGGTAAAGATTCTTCCTGCTATCCTTGTCTAAAGAGTTATGTTTACAGGAAGATCAAAGATCAGAGCCCAAAATATGGAAGATGAGCTCACTGGAAGTTGCTCAAGATTTCAGATGAACTGCATATCCAGCAACAATGGAGCAGACAGCACGTGCATACTGTACTAAAAGGTTAAAGAGCAGATGCTGCACAGATTGCAAAACAAGTGGCACAATCCTTTTTATATTTGAAACTCAGGAAAAAAGGACCCTTCTTTTCCTAGACAGGCATGGCTTTATTTCTTAATTATGGCAAGCAGGTAAAAATATGTGAGTAAAAATAAAGCTGTGACTAGATGAAAGTCATGTGCAACAGAACTTTAATATGAAGTCTAAACTTGCACATTTGTTTGAAATCTCCAATGAAGCCAAGAGAATTTTATAAAAGGAGTGCATTCTTGTTAAAGCTGTCTCCTCCCTTGCAACACCTCCACTCAGCAACATAGCCTGCAGCCTTCACTTGCTTTTTGCATAAGCAAAGACTGAAGATAAGGAGAGGGAAATAGTAATAGAAACCTGCAGTTAGCAAATTGCCCTGCCCAGAAAGAATTCTGGACTTTGATTCAGTTGCTTTTTCCAGAGTTTTGCTTTATCTCACTTCCTTACAAGTGCTTTTCACTGAATGCTCCATCACTTCAGCTTGCTTCCTTGAATCTGGTGAATTAGGTTTATTTTTTTCCAGCATTTTAAAGCTGCAAGTCCTGGATCCTGTCTCCTTTTTCCCATTCTCCCCTTGTGCTGGATTCTCTTTCTTATATCTCCTTTTCTAAGTTCTGACTCATTTCACTCTCTTTTGTTAGTTGTTTGGCATCTCACATGATGTCTGTCTGCCAGTTCCCTGCAATCCTCATGTCTCCTGCACTCAGTATGTTTCTTGGATGCCTGCCCATTCTCAGACTTTAAACCTCAGTATTTCTAGGATCTGCTTTCTTGAGATTTTTTTTCCCTTTTTTATTTCCTCACCTTTTTAAATATTTCTAATAATTTCTCCTTTGGCCCTGTGCTGAACTCTTTCTAGGCACAAGAAAAATCAGAATGTTCATTTGCAAGCTGACTTGGAGCATATTGAATTCGGAATGGTAGTGTAGAGATTTGTTTAAATATGCTCCGGGGGGGGGGGGGGGAATGGGATTCAAAGTGCAAAGATCTCTCAGCTGCCTCTTTAAAGAGCAAGGTCAAAGTTTTAATAGTCTCTAATGATCTACATATGCTAAACACTCCCATTTGTGGGCAAAGTTGGGGAAGGCAAGAGATGAGAGGCAAAATTTCTGGCAATTTTATTTTGATCCTATTATTTGTTGTAAAGGGTGTTTTCTACAAACAGTCATGTACGGTCACAATCCCTCTCTCATGTTCTTTTTTTTCCCTTGTTTTTATTTTGGGAAACAGGTACAGAAAGAGATTAAGTCTGTGGATCTAGAAATACATTCCACTTTCAGAAGTACTTGTCAGTCCATACATGAAGTGCTCCAATCTGCATGATAACTCAATATCAGACTTAGCAGCTGAATGAACATTTGCTGCAGGCTTGCTTTTTAACCTGTAATCTTAAGGCAGTAATTTCTCCTGTCGTATTTGCCAATTATAACCAACATAATAATCACATACTGGCATACATGAACAGAGAGGAAAACTGTCACCTCATCCTAAGGCTAGAATATTGTGTTATTTATTGATCTGGTTATGCATTTGTATAAATAGGACATATGGACATCCATTAGTGAATGTTCTGTGCAAATTTATCCCCTTATTTCTGCATGTAATAATTCAGTTTTGACTTCTGCAAATCATTTGCATGGTTAGAATAAATTTATGTGCTGGACTAAAAAAAATGTTTAATTTAATGAGGAGCTATAAGTCTTTCCAGGAGGTTGAACCAAGTTGTATTCATGTATTTATAGATTTATTTAGATATATTTATAATCTTTCTGCCTGTGGGTGTTTTGCATAGTAATTTAGATCATACTGATCACTCATGATAGATGACTAATCACGTAAGTCAGATACTACTTTTTTTTTACTTGATTAGATATTTATAACTTCTTTTTTAGTAATGTTACCTTCAACAGATCACCTGAGTAATAATGTCTAAATGTTTATATGCACAAAGCAGTCACTATTGTTCGCTGAGCTGAAATCTCACTAGTAGCTCAAGTTCATGGGTGGCAAATGATGGTTCAGTGAGCTCAGCCCGCAGTGCTGGCCCACAGTGCTGGCTCAGTAGCCTGTGGCGGTCACACTGCCCTGTCTGGCCTGCCTTGTGCATGTGTGTAATGTACCATAGTTCATATAGCCAGGAGATTTATTCATCTTTGCCTCAGGATTCATATAAACTAGATGTGTAGTGATAAACCACACAGATGTCTGTTACAGATTCTTAAAACTCTCTTCCTGATTTAGTGTTTTTATGAATAACTATTTTCTGTTTACTTTCATGAGCTACAATTGACAGCAGTGGGACTCTCATTAAAGTATGTTTCTTACTAGTGCTAGATGTGTTCAACACAGCTAAAATACTGCAGTGAATACCAAAGGAATTATGCCTTAAGTGCAGACTGAAATGTAAATCTCAGGGTACTGTGCTCCAGTGATGTAAACTGCCTTTCATGTGTTTGCTCCTTAAATTCTTGTATTAAAGACACCTTAATATCTAAGTATAACTGTCACTTAGCAATGCTTATATTTAAAGCAGTCTTCTAAGGATCACTGCTCTTTGCAGCAGCCGTAGTAGATGGATCAAGGAGAAAGATCCTCGAACTAAATTGTGTTGAAGGGAGAAATCTGAAGGCACAATAGATTTTTTGTGAAGGTTTCCCTGTGTATGTTCTTCAAGAGGAGACAGTTACAGGGCACCAGAATGTGCAGTGAATGTAATTACTGCGGTATGCAAAGTGAAAATCAGTAAACCCACCGTTCCTTCACATCTGCTCTTTGGTAGCAATAACCCAGGGAATATTGAGCAGGAATGCAGGGTTGAAGGCTGCAATAGATAAGGACAGTGTGCAGAGGAGGCAGCTCAGGAGCCAAAGGAAGTGTGAGAAAAAACAGTGTCTGGAGCACAGGGTCAGTTGATACGATTGTGAATAATGTATGTGTTGCTGGTTAGATCTGCTTAAATTAATTTATTTCTTACCAATGTTTTGTAAGTGATTTAATTGTTGGTAGGATAATTGCTTGTAACTGAATATCAATCACAGTTTAAAACATTGTTTACATTTTTAAGCCTCAAATATCTAGCCTTAATTTTGCAGTAATATGACTGGCAAGCTAACGTGTAAATATTAGTCTGACCTGTAAATGAAAATAACTATGAATTACTGTCCAGTAGCAATGATCACACTAGATGTGTTAGTGGCAGCTCTGTTTTATGTGGGCATAATTTAAATGAGATTGCTTCAGCAGCAATTTAACCTGATTAAGACTGTGGGTTTTGGACTCTTTGATGGACTTTTCTTGCTGAGCTGTATGCAGATTTGAAAAGAACAGAGCCAGGGAACTTGTGTGGATGTAAATGAGAACAAAATGTAATCTGTAACTGTTTTCTTTAAGCATCTGCTTTCCTTTTACATAATGCAAGGAAGAAAGCCAGGTAAGGAAATATAAATGTGTGATTGTCTAATCTGTGTATTATTTGCATTGATAGATTTATAACCTCACCCTGTAGAGAGAAGTGAATAGAAGTGTGTACTGGATAAGATGCTATATGGACAATTCTCATAATAGTGTGCATTGATTTTTTTAGGAGAGGATTTTCTCAAAAACTCAGATTGCTGCTTAGCTCGATTCTCAGTCACAGATACAAATCTTGCCATTCACCTAATGAGAATAAAGTTAGACTCGTAATGACAATTTCACAAAGTTTTACACCTAATACATACTTCACATGACAGAAAAGAATAAAAGTTGTCTTCCTTTCACAAAAGCAATTGTGTAGATAATTTTGCATACAGCAAAATGCACCATATCCTGGCACTTCATCTGCGTTGCCAAACAGCATCAGATGCAGGTTTGCCAAGGTGATATCTGGAGGTCTTTTTATTTACTGCAAAACATGGACTTCACAGCATTCTGCCAAACCAGCCTGGAGAGGCAGCATAGAGAGTGGAAACGCATCTCTGTGACAGCCTCACAGGAGGATGACCTGCTTAGGCTCAGGCTCCTCCTCTGGGCTTTCATCAGACTGTAATGCTTGGGAGCTCTGAACACTTAAAATGGGGATTATATTTCTCAAACAATTTGGCAAAGAAAAGCAGTGGATTTTACTCAAATCTTATTGTACTTTTAATCTTTTACTTTATCATCTGTCTCCAGGTGAGATCAGTCAGTTGTAGAAAAATATCTAAACTCAATTTAAGTAGTTTTTAGAAGGAGATGAAAAATGCTATTAGGAGTGATTCTTAAAGTCCAAGGGAGGATTGGAGAGAAAGATTCATCATTTATAATCCAATAATTTAACCAGGGTAACATTTTTTGCTGAAATTTATCTCCTCAAGCACAGGGGAATCTAGCTTTCTCTCCTTCATGTCCTTTTCACATTTCTGTTGCTGCTAGGTTGTTTTGGGAATAAAATAAGGTGAACAAAGAGTGAATCTAGTTCTTCTGTTGCCACTAGGTGAAGCAGGGGCATTTTTTCCACCTTCAGTTTTAGTCATACTGCATTTTCAGCTGGAGACTTGTAAAGGTTAGTTTGAAATAAGCTTATCAGTCTAGGAATGTAACTCATGAACTTCTTCAGCTCTTTATCTAACATAAGAATTTGAAAGCAGAAGAAGCAAAGGACTAATAAGCCTTGGGGTTTTAAGTCACAGATTCCATAATGGCTATTACTGTAGCATACAGCACAATGGATCCTTGAGCAGCTAGCTAAATATATGCCTGTAAATTTTTTTTACATAAAAAAACCTAAACTGGAGTTGTGAGTGGTTAGAGTTGGATGCTGATGAGGAAAGGTGCTGCTGGCTGGATACTGGGGGAGTGAGAGTGTCCTGGAGCAAAGGAAAGAATCTTTTGCCTTTTTTCTTTCTAGCAAGGAAAGGTCAATGGTGGAACCATTCTCTGAAGCTGCATTAGTGCCATTTCTGATTTAGCTTCTCAAGCCTTCCTGCACCTGCTGATTTTCCCATGAGGAGAAGGAGACACTAGGTATGTTAGCCTGTGCTCAGTTCTTCTGTTGTCTGTCCACATGTTTACAGAACTTAGCAGCTCTCTGTAAAGCAGACATGGCACATGGCTTGTCCACATATCTGCAGTAAAAAGTGCTGTTGATGTGTTCGGTTACAGCTTTGTTTGCAGGCTGGTGAGCCATTCCCACCAGCAGAGGACGTCCTAGAAAATAGTCTGGTATTGTATCTCAGGTCTTGGACAGGACTCAGATGATTTGCCTGCTGATGGACCTGGTCACTGCTGCCCCACCAAGGTCTGGGACTTCATACTAGGCATGGCAGAAGGCAAATAAGGAGCGTGACAAACTTTCCCTCAAACCGTGGAAATCAAAACAGAGGCTTCATTTATTAAAATGATTAAGTCATGTATTCATTTCATTGACTGGGTTTTTGGCCTGTGAATACAGAATTTGGAACTGCCTGTTCTTCACTTGTTTTTCCAAGTTTCAGACATTCTCACTCCAGTCATGTTTTGTTCCATCTATATCCTTTTCCCCAAAAGAACACAGTGTCTGCTGAGCAGCAGCTTTATAAAAGAAATTACTCCCTAAGGCAGGACATTTGTGCTTTATGTATTACCTTCAACAGATGTTGAAATGTATGATTTTTATCCATGTATAATGTATAACTCAATGTATAATTCCAAAGATTTTCAAGAATCATAGCAACTTTCCCTGCTTTACATATTCCTGTGGTTTTAACTGTGTTTTTAAGAGGACTCCTTTACTAATTCAGTCTTTATTAAGTGAACAGTCTTTAATAGCGTTTATCACAAATGTAGGTTTAAATCTGTTCCATTCTGGCTTTTTAGAACAGTCTTTTCACTTCTCCTTCAAGAGAGAAGAATGGACAAAATGTGAAGCATGTGTAAGTGAAGTGATGGTGTACAGCCTGGGGGAGACAGTGGATTTTTTTTTTTAATAATCTTGCAATCTCTCTTTTAATAGATTCAGAAGTTGCCTTCTTGCTTGCTTGTTAATGTGGGTCTGTTATAACTGCTAGCTCAGCTTCTTCTGTTTAGTTTGTGAAGAGCTTTTCTTACTGTATTTTTAAATACAGAGTTAACAGCATACTGAGCTTGTATTCTGCCCTGACAAGAGGTTTTGTGTGTGCGCAGTGGCTACCTTCCATTTGGTATCTTGTTCTTTAGTCCTGGACAAATCTCTGTATGTTTTAGAAATGGACAGCCCTACCATCCTGGCATAACCACTAGTTACTGGGAGCTTCTGGAAGGAGTAACCCATCTTTGGATTCTTTATTTGCCTGTCCTTCCTTTGAATAAATGAGAAATGTCTATTCCCTTTGGGACAATGGAATACAGTACTCCTCTTGGTAAAGAGACCTCAGGCTCTTTGTCAGTGACAAGTCAGCTGTGAATATTTGTATTTCCTCAAACACACCTGTTCTGTACATCTATGCTGATAGTCTATTAAATATTCATAACCTCTGCTACTCTATCCAATAGCTCTGGAAGTATGCAAGGCATGCAGATCCTCCTTGAGCAGCTACTAGCGACGATGGGTTGAGAAAAGTAATCTGTGTCAGAGTTATTTCTCAGGTAACTTTAAGTTTTTGGGTTTTTTTCAGAAAGGTATATGTGAGTATATGAATACATACAGGTGCAAAACAAATGACAATAAGCATGCTAAAAGAAGAAAAGAACTTGCTTTAATTTTAATTAGCTAAGCAACATGCTTGGCATGGTTTTGTACTTCTCAATAGTCTGAGTGAAGAAGTAAGAATGGGCTAAAAGCCAGAGCTCCCCTTCCAGCTCTATTTCCCTTTGGGATGGCTGTACCATTCTGCAGGGGACTTTTCATGTTCTTTTATAGCCCTGCCAAGGGCCTCTCAAGTCTTTCCTGTACAATCCACGTCCAACTCCAGCGATCCTATCCTTGGTAAAAGGGATGTGGCTGTTTGGTCTGCCATTTCAGCACTGGCTGCATTTCTGTGTCAGGAGCAGCATAGTGACACCCATCCTTGTCCCTGTTCCTTTCTCCATATCTTCCTCTCTCTCCTTTTTCTCTAGAGAAAAATATATGTGCATTTATACATAAAAACATATATAATATTTGTCTAAAATGCTCAAATAATTCATTAATGTGTAGAATAAAAGCAGTGTTTAAATATTCATCCCAAAATAATGCATCCTTCTTTCCTGTTTCTGTGATAAACGCCAGGGTACCACACCCTTGGCGTGGACTGTGGCCATGTTTCCACTAAATACTGATAGAACAAGAAGAAGGAATCTGCTGTGTCGCTTGGCTCCTGCTAGCCTCTCTGAAGCATGGTGAGGGCTGCCAGCAAGACCTCAGAGGCATATATTATCACCAGAATGAAATTCCCATTACAAGGATTGAGCCAAAGGCTCACAATTTAAAAATCTGATTTAATGTTCTTAATGGATTAAGGCCATACTTTTATTGCGCTTTCCTCCAAAGAAAAGAAGAATTGCAGTTGTACTTTATTAAAAAAAGGTGAATGATAAGATCCGAGAGAGTTCAGACTGATCTTTTCAAACAGACATCATCTAGTGTAAGGAGCAGTTGTTAAAATACAGGTTTTTTTTCTGAAATAATAACCATGGATTAAATCACTTGAGTAATTAAGAATCAGAATTTGACTGTGCAAAGGTCAAAGAAAGGTTTCTCATTATAGTGTAATTTAAATAAATCTTTCACTCAAAGTAGGATTCTATGACAAAGGCTATTTTCGGACTTATATTTTTGAGCAGCCCTCTTTTGTTGTAATAGAGTGTACTTCTGATAGATCTCTGTTTCAAAGGACAGTATTCAAAATGGTTGTGTCACAGAAGCTGTATCTTTATATGTTTTTTTCCCCTATTGGAAGTGTCTCAATTTTTGTAGCTTTAGTTTTGGATGGCCAGTTACGGTTAAGTAGTTCAGTCCAAGAATATTAGTGTGCTTTTTATCAGTGTGATTGGACTATTCTATTAATGGTTTACTTAAACCAAAGATACATATTTGCTGTGGTGTTTGCTGGCCAATCATAGCTATCTGGAGTATTTCAAGTATTTCTAGGTTTTCACTCACAAGGATAAGAACATCTGCAGCTGGCTGTCCTTTCTAATGTCTATTACTTCTGTCTAAAGCACTTCTCTTGGAATTCTCAGAAGACTTGGGAATGGCTTTTTAAACTTTAAGTTACTGATTAGTTGTATCTTGACACCTGGCAGGCTGCTCTGACTGATAGCATGTAAAAATACCCTATTGCAGAGCTTACTAAAATGAGTGAAGAGGCTCCTGATGCTTTGACTAAACTGCCCACTAAGGGATCCATCCAGCTCACAGATGGCAGAAAACAATTTATTTCAAACTTCTTGAGAACGATTGTGCTTTTCATTACCGACACAGCCAAGTTAGAAAGGGCTGCGCACATTCTCCCTGTACAATGCCACGGACTGTGGATGTAGCTCTGAGGAACCTGGCTGACATTTGCCAAAGGTCCCTTAAGGGAGCATGGCTGGATTCTACCCTTGGTGGGAGCCATGTGACTGCTGCTGGCTATCAGAGCATTGACGGTACCAGGCAGGGATAATAACCTACACAGCAGTGCTGAGTGTTGTGGAGGTGGTCTAATGTTTCTGCCTTGTCTTCAGACAGGATCTGAGTATTTGCAGTTCCGGTGACTTTTTGGCACTGGGGGCTTGTAGTAATGCAAAAGATGGCTATGTCAGGCTAGGTTTCCTCATGCCCTGAGGTTCTACAGTGAATGTTATCATTAACAGAAATCAAGTTGAACATCAACACCAAAGAGAAGGGAATCAGGGTACAAGAAGAAGGCTCATGTGTTTATTTCGTTAAGGCATATGCATGTTCTGCAGAGAACTTTCATACATTTATTAGTGGTTTAATTTGTTCTTCTGATCATTAGTTCCTCTAAAAAGTTACTTATTTTTATAACACTAAAAAAAAAGGACGTTAAAAAAATAGCTGCCAGACTGATCATGATAGTTGATTTGCATTTTGCTATTTCTCTAGATGGCTTAATTCTGACAAAGCTACTGCAGGACTCCCTCCATATCCCAGTTGACATGGTGAACTATAATTTTTATTGTATCCTCACTGGATTCACTTAAATCTGTTTAGACCTGGCATGTAAGAATTGAGCTTAAAAATTAATTCCGAAACAGTAAACTCATTCAGGAGTATTTACAAAGGAGTTTGGACAGGCTTAACTGAACGGATCATAAAGAATTGTTAGTTATACAAGTCAAGAGGTATGCATTGTGCCATGGCTTAGCCTGCAATGTAAGACCAAATTCTTTTCCTGTGAGCTTTACTGTATGGTTATTGCCAAGTCACAAGAGTCCATAAAGGCACGGACAAAGCAGTATACTACAGTAAAATCCATAGAAGGTATCTGGATGGAAAAACATCTTCCTTGACAAAACTGAACATTCTCTCTCAGTCAGCACATGAGAGTTCGCCTCTTTGAAAGCATTTATATCTAATATTACACCTCTCTAAGCTAGGTCTTGAAATAATTGCTCGTATATAATTCATAGTGGGATGGCTAAGATGATTTATTTTGGTTATTTTGCTACTTGAAGAATTGATTAATTACGATACAGAGCAAGTGGGTGTCAACCTAAGTAAACTGGCTTATAACACATTTTTTTTCTTAGAGAGCTAAACATACTTTGTTTCCTTCTAGCTTCTGGCTTTTATCACTGAAAAAACGAGAACATGAACTATATCATAACACTGTCTAGGAATGTTATCCATTGCTTCAGTAACTGATTATTCAGCTAGTGAACACATTGATACTGCAGTGAGACACTTGTGAATGTTGGCCTGATAAGTGTCAGCTTAAGTCAGTACTGTAGGACAGAGGATGCCAGCAGTTTAGTATCTCTCTTCTTATTTGTCTTACTTTTTAAGACACGCAGAAACAAGAACAGGAAGCACTTTACAGTGCTTCATAGACAAACTGCCTCTTGAAGTTGTCTTTCTAGGTCTTCCAAGTAATGATGCAAAGGTTGTTTTTCTTTTGCTTTCAGACTGTATTTTAATGTATTATCAGCCACCTTATTTGCCTTTCATCACCTGAGAAACTTCGAATGAAACTGTGATGAAGCATAAACACTTTGACATCACATATGTACTTAACAGCACAGAGCTTGCTAGGAAGAAACCATGCAAAATTTTCTGAGAGCCGCAAAGAAACATTCTTGCTGTATGTGTGCGCACCTTAATCTACTCTTAATTTCTTTCTTTTAATACCCCCGAGCATAATTCAATGTTAAAAAAACCTCTGTGAAAAATACATAATATCAGCCTATAGAAGTAAAACCCCAAAGCAGAGTAAGACCATGTACAGTTAGGAGCAGTTTTAACAGGAACAACATTTGCAGAGGTCTTTCTCCCATTCAGACACCACGGAGTATTGCACCTGTGCTGTAAAACTACTGAGAATTCCTAGTCTGTGTATTAGTTCAGAGGACTTTTTTTGGCTCTCTAAAACCTGCTGAAAACCAACACTGCTAAAAGTTGCTGCTTGGCTTAATGGATCATGTAAACATTCAAGGTGGTATCCCAATGCATTCAGGGCAGCTCATGTTTTGTTTCTATGGTCATCAAGCAAATGCCATGTTGGCTTCTAGTTTCAGATACTTGTAAGACCTTTGCCAAGTCAGTGAAACTCAGCCGAGTAAGTTCTCATCCTTTGAGAAGGGATCTTGCCTTTTAAAACTCTTCCCAAATAGGTAAAGTATGTTAACTTGAAACTGCCTGAGCAGTCTGCTCTTTGTTAGGTCCATGCTTACACACACTGGCCAGCCAACCTGCTGGAATAAATAAGTTTGCATGACTCCCATGCCCAGTTTTTTCAGAGTAACTTGAAAAGTATTTAAACTCTTCATTAACGTTTATAAAACCATTTATTCTACATGGCAGCTATGCTCGGCAAGTTTTCTGTTTATTTTGGGTCCAGTATTGCCTCTCTGGAAGAATGCCGATTTCAAGGTCTTGATCACCTTCAGTTTGATTTAAGGGATAAAATCAGTCTCTGACTAATTTTGAAACCAACTGAAAGGCAGTAAAATGTTTTGTCCATGGGGACTTGTTTCACAGATAAAATGAACAATCTCAGCCAAATTTACTGCATAGGCAGAGTGCATTAACTGTTCTCCTTCAGACAGAGGCCTTTGGCAAAACTGTTCTTTGTCTATCCACTTTTTTTTTTTTCCCCTTCCTCCTGAATCCAGAGTTTTCTCTTCTGGGATTCTGCTCTGTTCCTGGATCAGTGTGTATCTCCACCCCCATCTTCTCTCTCTTTAGTCTTGTTGGAAGTGGTTTATGAATTCTCAGACTTCTCACTCTGCTTCTAACTTGCTGTTGTTTCAGCTGCAGGTCTTTAATTCCCACGTTATTCTGATTTACAAACCCACTTTCCATTTTGTTTTCCTCATGACTGCACCTTTCAGGTCTAGAATTTCAATTGCCAGAGCTACTATTTATGAACCATGCCATAAATGTGCTTCATAAATTGTGCTTCTGTGATGCTGTCTGGTACTGAGACCACAGATGTGGATGCCCCAACCCTGGCAGTGTTCAAGGCCAGGTTGGATGCTGCTTTGAGCAACCTGGTCTGGTGGAAGGTGCCCATGGCACAGGGGTGGAACTGGATGTTCTTTCTAACCCAAAGAATTCTATGATTCTGTGAGTTCTGCGCTAGCATGTTACCATCCTGGTCCAGTTTGATGCTCTCCCATGCTTTGCTACTGCAGAAGGAAGTACTTCTGGTATCTGTTACAGTGGGAGTCCTCGTGAAGCCATGTTTGAAAATAGACCCAGAACCTCTGTTGCTGCTTTTATTAATGTGCACTGAGCACAGACAAATGGAAAGGAGATCTAAAGGGACAGCTGGAGATCTCCTTTGTACAGGAGAGATACTAACATGTCTAAAGCTCTGGTGTTGCAAGTTTTATGTTTCTTACAGCCATAGTGATCTGCCAGAAGTGGTATAATGACTCCTGGCAGGTCATCGGCATGTCATTTGTGTCTCCATGACTTGACAATAAACTGGGGAGAACGGTCCTTAACAGCAGAGCAAAGTGCAGTGACAGCACTGAAGATGACCAGGTATTAAGTACTTTTAAGAGATGTCTAAGTTGCTTAGTTAAGGCTTGTGTTTTTAACATAAACATGCTACATCTAAGTGCTGAGATGTGTTTTGGGGTTTTGTGTGCTTGTTTTATATACAGATATACACACATAAAACCATATATAATTTAAGTATGAAAATTATTTTAGTAGAGCTATACAGGTTCTTGTGTATTGCTTATCTAAGCATGTTAATACTCTCCTATCTTAGTTAACATAAAGTTATTTGAGAGACGTGAATGATTAAAATTATTTCAGAAGGGCTTGTTGTCTGAAGAAAAATTGTAAGTTTTTTTAAATAGTGGTGCATGGAATGAGAAAATGGAAGGTTTAGCCTGGGATGTGTCTTTTCATTCATAGGCCTCTTTGGAGCAGAGATATCATCAGCTTTGAATTTCTGTATGGTAGGTTAGGAAGTAAGTCACAGCCAAGGTGAAGGATGAAAAGAAGGACTTATATAATATAATAGAAATTATTTTCAAATGAGAACAGTTCAGTAACTGCTAGCAAATGAGCATGAATCTGACTGGAAAGGAGACAGCTTTAGAAAACTCTAGCTTAGAGAAATCATACAGCAGAATTTTGGCACATATAACAGAATAAATCCCACTAATTAAAATGTATTTGAGCTAATTAGTGGGTTCAGTGTGGAATTAGAAACACTTCTCACAGCTTGAGGAGGAAAGATAAAAGAAGGGCCAATTTTTCAAAATGTTTAGGAAAGGAACAATCTTACATATGCATGCTTTGAACAGTACATTGTGCATAACACACTGCCATGTGGAACGGATTGGTGAAATATGAGAATGGCCTCTCACTGAGCAGATCAGGGAATTCTGTCAAGCTCACAGTTATTCATGTCCAATTAGTCCTACTGCAGCCAAAATCATGGTTGAAGTTGGTAATAAAACTCCCACAGTCTTTCACAGAACCAGGATTTCACCCATTATGCGTGCATTGATGCATAGTTTCCACTAAAGGAACTTCAGCCAAGAAGCTAAGTGAAGCATGGAATCTGAATGTAGAAAGTACAAACGGGAAACTTGAATTTAAGGAAGAAAGGCACACTTCAGATTTTCAGCTCATTAGAGAAAAACAGATATGAGCTTCTATGCCTCACACTTTAGGTTTCCTCATTTTCTGATTCTGTTGCTAAGGCATTCAAAAAATCACAGCATTTTAATGCAGCAAAGGAAAAATCTGGGGCATAACTGTGCATTAATCAGTTGTCCAGTTTCAAGCTAAACCAGGCTCAGCGTTTCTAATAATCATCCCAGTTTAGGTAAGCCATTAAATAGGGCTTAGGTATCTAACCTGAGAGATTCAGCTCTGACAACTTGTGCCTCCACTTACCGTAACAGCTGCCCCAACCACAGAGGCCACTACGTTTAGAGTGGGCTTGTGGAGTTACATAGTGTGTAGGTTCAGCAGTCAGCAGCAGGTAAGTAGAACCACATCTCACTTTTAATTTCAGGATGGACTAGCCAAGTTCAGTAAGAGAGAGGCTGGAGAGTCCTAGCCTGCCAGAGTCTCCCTCCTCCTCTGACTGCAAAGGAACATAGTCATGGAATAGTTAGGGCTGGAAAGGACATTAAGAACACCTCGTTCCAGCCCCCCTGCCATGGGCAGGGATTGTTCACACTAAACCTTGTCGCCCAAGGCTCTGTCCAACCTGTCCTTGAACACTGCCAGGAATGGAGCATTTACCACTTCTTTGGGCAACCTGTTCCAGTGCCTCACCACTTTCATAGTGAAGAACTTCTTCCTTATATCTAGCCTTAACTTCCCCTGTTTGAGTTTAAACCCATTCCCCCTCGTCCTATCACTACAGTCCCTAATGAGAGTCCCTCTCCAGCATCCTTGTAGGCCTCCTTCAGATACTGGAAGGCTGCTATGAGATCTCCAAGCAGCCTTCTCTTCTCCAGGCTGAACAACCTCAACTTTCTCAGCCTGTCTTCATACAGGAGGTGCTCAAGCTACCATCCTTCTGACCCTCTGAACTTGCTCCAGCAGCTCCAGAATTTTTTATCTATTATTAAGGAAGCAAATAAAAACCACAGGGTTTTGTTTTGTTTTGGTTTTTTTTAATTTTTTTTTTATTTCTGTATGAGCAGAATGTGCATTCCTGACAAAACCCCAAGAAACCAACAAAACACAACCACCACAACAAAGAAAACCAAAGCACACACACACACAAAACCCACAATAAAATAAATGCAAAGAATGAGAAGCTGTTCTTTGGAGACATACCCACAGTAATGATCCTCTTCCTCCTGTCACTTGTTCAGGCACTTTCCGTGCAACATGCAGACAAAGAAAGAATAACGAGCAAGCAGACATAGAAAATAGCAACCTTAAGCTGCAAATATGTGGTTTTGCAGCTCTCCAGCTTCCTTTAGTTTCTAATAGCAACCACAGAATGTCTTCAGCTATGGCAAGCAATGTTTCAGCCCTTTGGTTAGTAAATGTTTGAATTACCGTATCTTACTGCTAAACTGTTTAAATAGCAACATCTTATGAGTTATATTAACCAGTTAAAAGCATTTATATCTACGTTTTTCAGAGACTTTCCTTAATTTTTCTTATCGAATGGATGTTTTTAGAATTACTGAAGTGAATTTCATTGCCAGAATTTCAAACAGGTAAATGAAATCCTAAAACTGGAAAAACAAGGCATATAAATACATTAGAGATGAAGGGTCCCAGTTTTCAGTTTCATGATTCTCCTTTAAAATTCAGATTCATTACACATTCCCTACACAAAAATTATAAATAAATGGGAGTTTTGGAAAGTTTGATAATCTTTTACAGAAATTTCTTGCTTTAACAATAGACAGGCCTAATCCTGATGGACATAATTATCAACATAGTGTGATAATTATCAACATTTAGTGTGAGGTGTCCCTGCCCATGGCAGGGGGGTTGGAACAGGATGATCTTAAGGTCCTTTCCAAACCTAACTATTCTATGATTCTATGAACATGGAAGTTCATGGGAGTTTTACTAGTGAAAGTATTGTAGATCTAAACTTTGTCAGAAAAAAGTAACAGCAAAGAAGAACATATAATTTAAGCCAAGGCAGGAAATGGGTTTTGAATCAAAATTTGAAATGCACACACACAAAATTCGGTTAAGATACTGAAATCTCAAAAACTTTCTGTTGGAAAATTCCGAAGCACCATTACAAGAATCAGAGAGGCGGCAGTATCTCTATCATCAGTCATGTCTCTCAGGGTATTCATTCTTTCTCACTCTTTCTGCTGTTTTGTTCCAAGCTACATCCCAGTTTAACAGTTAAAATTTAGTTGAGTGTTATTCACAGCAAAATCTCTCACAGTCTACAGTTGTATAGAAAAGAAAGAAAGGGGGAGAAGCTAGGGAGGCTCTGTGCTTTCTATATGGCACAGCTGTAAGTGCATGGAGATTGCCTGTGTTGCTGGAGTAACAAGTGTCCTCCTCAATAAAAATCTGGTGCTCTCATTGGCAAGAAGTTTCACTCCCTTGAGGTTCACATCACTGCCAGAGTGTAGAAAACAGTAACAGAAGTTTTTCACCAGTGGTCTGGCTCTGTCACACTTCTATCTCATCTTTTCTTCAGTTTGTGGTGACCTGTCACTCCTATTGTTGTTGTAGGGTTTTATGAGACAGTAAGATTCTTATTCCTTCATGCATGCTAATTATGAGCTGGAGACTTGCTCATAACTTGGATACTAATCTTCTGGGAACATCTGGCTCTTTTTCAGCTGACTGTAAACAGGCTGCCCAAAGTCATGAAGAGTTTAAAAAGGATGTTATTAATCACAGAATCATAGAATGGTTAGGGTTGGAAAAGACATTAAAAATCACCTAGTTCCAACCCCCCCAGACATGAGCAGGGATGTCTTATATTTCATAGCTTCCAGTTAATGCAGATAGGACATACAGGTGATTTCATTGCATGTTGAACAACTGCTAGACTTCCTTGGAGCTATTTCATCCCCTTCACCACTGCTTGTAGGCACAGAAGAGACAGATATTGCTGAAAACACCAATTTCAAAAGGCTGCCTGCAGCAAAACAGCAGCAAGGCTCACCTTCAGGGTCATGGCTGGTTTGGGATCCAGTTTTGGGAAGGGACAGTTTCCAGAGTAATGCAATCATCATATGCATGGGAACTCTTTCTGCTGCAGTCTCCACTACCACAGGTTCTTGCTTACTCCGTCCTTACACCTTAAAAGTGACTGGGGGGTAAAGAGGACTGGTAAATGTACAGATTGTAGGGATTATACATCACTGATACAGCAGAGTAAATCAGATTATTTAAAAACACCAAATTACAGGTGCTTCCTCAACATCTTCATGTACCTGCAGGGTTGAAGAGCTGTATCCCAGCATACATCAGAGAGAGAGCCCTGGGCTTGATGACAGAATTTAAATGGTTTTGAAATGAAACATACAAAGTGTCCTGGTATTTTTCTTTGTTTTTTCTCTTGTTTGCCAGAAAGCACAGGCCCAGCTCTTGAGTTTTTACAGATCTCCTGTAAGTTACTGCGTGATCTTTTTAATTTCATTTTTACATTACAGTCTTAGAAAAATGCATATACTGAAACTTGTAACCTTTCAAAAGATATGTTTTATCTTATTATGACTTGTTGGCTTATTATCTTGGGAGAACCTCTCACTTGTATCTGAGTGACAAGATATAATTCTGCTGTACTGAGTTGGAGAGAAGAAAATGGCATATTTACTACACCTGAAAAGTGTAGTGTATAATACTGATTACACTGCTATCTATTAAAAATTACTCTACAGGACACATACAGAGAGCACTGCATTTGGGACTATGAAGCACATTAATTCATAAATAAACTCAGAGTCCAACTAATGCATTCTCTCTTAGATTTCACAGGGAGGATTTTGATTTGCTCTTGATTTGGGGGGGGGGGGGGGGA
>JASSUY010013445.1:0-69820 GCA_032466535.1 Forpus xanthops | reverse complement strand
GGGAGCCCGGAGCCGCGGCGGTGGGTGCTGGGGAGGTACCGGCGTGGAGCGGAGTCTCCGCTGCCGGGTAGGGACGTGCTCCGGCCATCGGGTGGAGCCGGTTCCGAGCTCGGCGGAAGCAAGAAACGGGAAAGGAAGGGAGCGGCAGTGGGAATCGGTATCAGCGGCCACCATTAGCGGCAGCAGGAGGAGAAGGAGGAGAAGCAGCAGCTGTGGCAGTAGCTGCGGGGATCTGCGGGCGGAGCTGAGTCCGGGTGCCGTCGCGGGCAGTGAGCGGGAGTGTGCTCGCCGCCTCGCTTCTCTGTTTTGTCGGGGGCCGCCGTTGCCCGCCAGCCTGCCAGCCCGCCGGGGCTTCTCGGGAGCCGGGGCGAGGTGAGTGGTGGAGCCGCTTGTCGCGTCTTTGGCGGTGGGAGAGCCGGTGGGCGTCTGTGGGGCTGTGCCGGGCGGGTAGGGAGCGGCGTTTCCTGCTGCTTCCCTCAGCCGGGCGGTGGGGCGGGGGCCGCTGAGGGACCGTTACTGCTGGGGGCTGGGCGGGGAGGACTGAAACGAAGGAGTGCGAGAGGGGCGAGGATTTAACGGCTCACAGGCTGTGTCTTGCGACCCTCCACGCCCGCACATCATCGTCTTTGCAGTGCTGATGACTGGTGGAGGGGTGTGAGTGTGTGTGTGTGGGGTTGGTTGGTTTCCCTACTTCCCGGCTCTTCCCCGTGTAAGGCATGCCTCGGAAGAGGCTGGGAAGTAAGCCGTAGATGCGCGAGGGATGTAGTCTGTGGCATCCAGACAATGTCAGCTTGGGTGAGTCTCCACCCTGTGGAACTGCCGGCAGTCGAGTCCCCTGCACAGGCATTGTCCGGGCTCTCGGTGCCGCTCGGGGGACAAAACGCGCTTAGAACCTTTCCTGGTGCAGAACGGGAAGATTAGTTTAGATTGTTTTTTACAGTATCTGTATGTTTTTTTCTTTTAAATAAAAGCCAAATCTGAAGTCTTCTAAGCTTCTTAGCCATACGATTTAGTGAGGGCAGGCTGTTTTGTGAAGACTCCCCAAGCAAGGCTGGTGTCTGCATTGGCTTTCATGAAGATGTAGCGAGTGCTGTGTTGGGGTTTTTGCATGGGGAAAATCGCTGATGGTGGGAGGGAAAGGAGGAGTGTCTGTACACAGGAGTGTCACATGACCTGTGTAAAATGCATGCAGGTATACTTGCTCTTCTACATTAATGATAGTTGTGTTAAGAAGCTTGCCTGTGCATTTTGGAAGGTTATGTTTTATTTTGGATTTGTTATCTGGTGTGGTAGAAAATAGTCATCTGCATGTTTGGCCACTTGCATTTTATCAATTTCACTGGCATTTCAAGGCTTTCTATATTTTTAGCTGGTTATAGGTATTCAGCAGGGGACAAACAGCAGCATGGTAGTGTAATTCCTCTTTTACTGGGGGAGTAGAGGTATACCTGGTTTGGCACAAGTATACTATTTCACATGGCTGATATCTTTACATTGCCATAAATGTGTTGGAGGAATGGGGGACTACTGTTTTGTGAGACTGCAGAATCACACCCACCCCGTTTTAAACAAATTGCCTCTTCATCTGTCCTCTTGTTCCCCCATCCTCCAGACAGGGATGCATCAGCTTGTAAAACCCCTTTGAGGAGAAAAGTTAATGTAGATATTTAGTGATGAATACATTTAGATGGTTATTGAAACTATATTCTAAGCCAGAAAATCTTCCTGGTTTGCTGTCTGTTTAATCAGCTTTTCTCTGCTGAAAAATTTCCTGATAAAATAGAAGCACAGAAAAATCACTTGCCAAACCATCTTGAAGAACAAAATTATAGATCCTAGATTCCAGCTCCAGAGGTTCCATTGGACATAAGTTGTATAAAGATGTAGATATGTCCATTTTTAGTATGCCAGTATCCTTCTTGTGTGGGAGTGGTAGATAGTGGAATATAGAACTGTTTTTCTGCACCTTAGTTCCTGTCCAGCTTTTTTGCATCAGTGAGTGGCAATCAAGTTATCTTACAGAAATCCGCATTAGGGAGGCTTTTTGCTTTCATAGAACAAGGAAGTAAATGGCACTAAGGAATTTATTTATTGCCCTCCTACAAATTTCGTTTTCAGACAAGTAGTATTTCCTTAAAATCGTTTTTAGACTCATGACATGCAATGAAGTCTTTCGAGCACTGTTTCTCTGACTCAGCATAGAATGACAAAGAGAAAAATATTGTTGAGATAAGCGTCAATTTAGGAAAGCAATGTAGTTTAGCAGCTGTTAATCTATCAAAAGAATCCAAAAAATAATGTGAAAAGGAACACTGACAAATTTTGCATAATCTCCAGTCTGCTTTCATTGGAAAATGTCTTGAGACCACTGCCTTTAAAATAGTTTTTTTTTCCAGGGAAGTAGTGCATTGACAGAAACTGTTGAAATTCCTTGCAGAGTGTTCCTTTCTTAATAAGGTAAGCCATGGAAGGAGAGCAGCTGTGGTTTAAAGCAGTGTAGGAGACTGCTGTGGAAACTTTTGTAAGTAATGGTTCAATATGACTGATACGAAGAGGCTTTATTTTTCAAGAGAGTGTCTCAGTTTTCTGAGGATCAAAACATGTGGATACTGCTCATTTCTCCCTCCTAACCACTGATTTTTTTTTTTTATTTTTTATTTTTTTAGCTGTAAAGCTATTATGGTGCTTCTATATTTAAATTTTGCAAGAATATGAATATGTGCTCCTTTATCTCTTTCTTCGGCATCAAGATTTTTAATGAAATCAGATAACTATCTCTGGCTAGAAATGCTATTTCTTTGTGCTCTTAACTGAACAGCTTCATGCTATATTAATCTAATCCATATTGGTCATACAACTTGCCTTCCTTCTTCAGACTGTCTTTTGGCCACAGAAGGGGAAAAACCCCCATCAAACTGGCAGAGAGTTAAATCTGAGTGACTAAGCCAGTTAGGTAAATACTAAGAAGAATTGTGCTCAAGATCCCAGCTGTTAAGTAATTAGATGACATTCTTAATAGTAGAAAAATCCAAATCTCTTGCATTATAAATGAAGCCAGAAGTTGCAAAAAAATAACACTGCCTGTTCTCTTATGTTGAACAGTGGATTTATTACTTAATTTTCAAGTAGAACTGAAATCATATGCTTCACACTATTTCATTAACATCTTACCGTGGACTGCTGATTAAATCTAGAACTTGCTGCAGGTACTTACCAAAGCCAGAAATACGAACTAGCATTTCAGTCCCCAGCAGTAAACCAGGCACTGATGGATGCTGATTTTCTGAGGTTTCATGTCCTTTCTCTGCAATTGCTAGAAGAAAACATATGTTGATTTACAGCTGAATAAGGCAGTCTCGGATAAACAAGTGTTACGAAAAGGGCCAGTCCCAATCTGTTTTATTGCTAAGGTTTAATAATGTGTAGAAATGACAGCAGACTGCTGAGTAGTCACTTTTAATGTATTTGTGGGGAATGTTAATTTTGTTTAAGGAAATGCAATTTACGACACCAAAATAGTGCATTGAGTAAGTTTTTTTAAGGATTCAAAAAAAATACCTCTGTCATAATTGGCAGTCACAGATTTTGTGTGAGTACGCATGTTGAATGTTCTCCACCTTTAGGAATGTCTACAAGGTCAGGGAATGCCAGTGAAGAAACTTACATTGTAATTGCCTGTTACAGTTGTTCATCAGATTGGCAAGGTATTTAAATTTCTTCTTGTTAATCTGCAAGCATTGTCATCACTTAAGAACTGTGTACATTGAAAATGGCATATTATTTTCAAGAGATTAGTACTAGAAATTAGTAATAACTATCCAATTAAGCATATCAGTCCCTGTGAGAAAGATAGGTAAAATTCCATGATGATTCAGGTTGCTAATAATCATCCTTGTAGTTGAAAATCTCGTAAAGATTTAAGAAAAGTATCTGCAGCATTCTTCTTGTTCAGCTTGCTCCAGATACGTTGGCTGACTTTTCTGTGAAGTCACTTCTCCAATTTGTCCTGAGCAGTAACATTAATTATTTGCTAGGACAGGCTTAGTTGAAGTGTGTAATGTTAGATGCTGCAAAGAATAATATTTTTTTGAGATTGCTTTTTTAAAAAATATATCTGTTAGTGAAGAGCAGTTGAAATGCATTGCTGTGTGAGCTGTCATACTATTTGTTAGGAATTGCATAGAGGAAGATGATGTACCTGGGAATTTGAATCTGCCCTGAGGTTATATATTAGGACAATATTTTTTTTCCATCTTATTTTGTAGTGAGTCAATTGAATGCTGTAGAGAAGACTTGGGGCTAAGGAGGAGATTTCACAGCTACTATAAAAATAGTTTTAAAACTTTTTATTCATAGAACGTGATTTTTATCTGTTACTTAAGTTCTAGTCTCAGAAATTGGTCAGATGGAAATTGATGTAATCAGAAAGGTGATTTGATGTTCATTCCCTCTGGTATTTCTTTCCAGGAGGGCAGTGTGTGATGTGAAAGTTCTTATACAACAATACTATATTGAGTCTGGTGAAGGAGTTGCACACAGTAGCAAAACTGTTATGATGTATTTACGTTTTTTGATTAAACATTTTAAAGTGCTCAAGAGCTAAAGTTGTTGATGATAAAAAAGCACTGATGCTGCATAGAGCAAATAAACACCATGAGGATTGTTCTCATCTTGTGTGAAAATTATCTTAAATATCATCCCTATTGGAATGTGAACATATTGTTCAAACTGTTTTATTTGACTTATGAATGTTTTTTTACTGTGTAAGGGTGTCAGTACTCTTGTCAATATGTTTAGTGTAGCAAATTGTGTTTGTATTATAAAACACAGTGTTCAGCACATATCCAAACTACTGTTTCCTACTGTTTATTAGAGCACAGTAGCTGATTTCTAGCAGATGATGATTAGAAAGAAGCAGGATCAGGAAGTGATATCATTCTCCAGTTCTGTGGCTCTGACCAGTTTTATTATTTGCCCCAGTATTGCATTTTCACCTAAAAAAGTAATGGAGAAGTTAAATAGAGAACCTGATAATTTCTCTCAAATGCATGTATGAAGTGGAAAAATATGATAAATAGAACCTATTTGTAGAAAGGGGCTGGAGGGAGTCTAGTTCGGCATCCTTCATCCTCTCTAGTAGTTTACCCTTCAGAAAGATTTGGGAGCAGTTGCATGCAGACTGGCAGAAATGTTTATTCATATCACAGAATTGAAATCTACTGCTAGCAGGGGATCCTTTGCTATTGCCAGTGCTTGGATTTCCTCATCTTGTCTTTCCCTTTTCCCAAAGACTTACCAATTTGATGTGTTTGTAGGATCTTTAGTGATTGCTAAACTGTTGTTTGTTAAAAGGACTCTCAAAAAGAAGAGAGTAGTGAGATTTAATCCCCATATGTTCTGTGATCCAGTTGACAGCAGGATCCACAGCATGCTAAACTGATGAAGTTGAAGGGATAATGAGTTGTGGTGAAAGGTTCTACCCTTGGGGAACTATTGAGAGAGGAAGAGAAGCTACATCCTTGTGTACTTCTTTCTAGATCATGATTATATAGTTTTATATCATGTTCGTAGTTTTGCAAAATTAAAGGTGCTTTTGTCCCTGGGTTGTAAAAGCATTTTTAAAAATAAAGAAAAACTCCCAGGCTGTTATTTGCATTCTGTGAGTGTTAAAAGGCATCTGTTCGGGGCTTCAGAATCTGTTACAGGAAATAATTCGCACCTTGATTTTGTAAATGAATTTGTTTTCATAGCTAGATGCCAAATGTTATCTGTACTTACATAGGCAAGATGGGTTACAAAATTGAGGTGGGTTCTGGCTCAATATTGAAAACAGTAAGTTTTTTAAGACAATTCCAAACATTTCATGAGCTAGACTGATTTTTGCAGCCTAATGATGATCTTCCAAAGGTGAAATTGGCATGGGAACCTTTATAGTTTTGTGGAAATAGTGTACTTGCATACTAACTGCCTTAATTTTAATCTTGTGTTTTTTCTACTTTCTGTCGAAGATCATTACTTGTTACTCCTTTATGGTTTAGAACAAGAGGTATTGAATTAAGTAGAAAGAGAAGTACTCTTAACACAAGTGAAATTGTTTTGTTATGACTATGACTGTGTTCCATCTCATCAGCTATGAATACATGAAGATAAGTTGAACTCCAAAGTTCTTAAATTTGTGTTATCTTTGTGTCTGCAAGGATATGCCACCCTATGTGAAATAAATGGCATATCTACTCTAGCTTCTTTCAGAAGTGAGGACAATGTTCTGTGGGGTGGTGTATGTTACTGATGGATTGTGACAAGGCTTAAAATAAAGCCTCAGGCTTTGGTATTGCCCTGTTAGCTATTCCTAGGCAGTTTCCCACTCATGGTTGTTTGATTTCATCCTGACTTGCCTAGTTCATGTCTGTATAGCGATGAGGCATCTCGCATAGGATTTTGATTCCATGCCAGCAGCAAGCATTCCAAGCTCTCCTCATTTATCCATAATAATTTTGCTTTCTGCTTTTCTCTTTGCTTAGAAGGATCACTGTGATCTTGTTGCACCATTTAAAATTGTTGGAATTGGGTTTAATATACCAGTGCAAGTTTGGACTTTCCAGGTGTCTGTAATCATTCTTCTTAACAGGTGACTAAAGAACTTTTACACAAATGTGTTTTATAGTGCCTTAAAAAAAAAAAACAAACCCTATAATGACAGAAACTCCAGAATTTGTTTTGAGTCTTTAAAGAAAAATGCCTTACAGAGCTCTGTTGTCCAAGGAGGTTGTTACTTATCTCTTTGATGCCTGACATAAGAAAGTGACCTTTTACTTGAACATGTAATTCTGAGCCTCTTAGATGGAAGTCTGGTTGATTGCATGCTATTCCCAGAAAAGCATTCCATGAGTTTGTTTTGTGTATCAATGAACAACATTTCCAGTTGTTTAGATTTTAGTTAACAGTAAGTAGTTGTGTATGAGGGCTTAAGAAAAGTACTTGCATTTACTAAATAGTGGCATTTTATTTAGGAGGAGGCAAGGGGTAAAAAGCCTGTAGTTTTCACTCACTATTGACTTCACAAGATGACTAAAACTTGTGAATTCCTTTGATCATCTCTGAGTACAGAGAGGAGAACTCCGTCTGGGGCTGGGTAACAAGATCACTTTTTCTGTCACCTCTACTCAGGTATGTTTATCAATAAGTGACTTAGTGATGTCTTGTGATCAGTTCTGTGAAACTGAAAGGCTATTTAACAGATTGATGTGAGTGCCAACAATAAATTCATGCCCAAGGAGGAATGTAAGGAATTATTTTCCTAAAGAAATATTCAGTTGTTCTGGATTAGAGACCTCAGAGATTCTTTCTGTAAGAAGCATAGCTGAAGTGAGAAGTCTCATTTTCAGCAATTACATGGAAGAAGAAGAGCCCCATAGAAAAGTGTGAATGTTGTCTTCCCTTCTGACAGCTGGCAGAGCAAAAAATTGAAGCAATAGGGAAATGAGTGAAATTTTTAGGAGGAACCATATGTCCACATCACAGTTCTTAAAGTGAAATCTACGGTGTGTTTATGAAGTCTGATCTATGTTAACTAAACTCCAGTTGATAGAGCAGCATGCAGCTAACTATTTGTACTTGCTATCCTAGTTAATGAAAATCGGAGACTCTTGTTAAAAACAAGAAAACAACCCCCCAACCCACTCAAGGGCTTGTGATCAGCTTGAATGAGACTTCATTTTGTTATTGTTTATTCCTATTTAGCTTGAATATGTTATAAAAAAAAAAAATAAAAAATAGGTCCTCAAAACCAACAACAATTCAAAAAACAAACAAAGCCTTGTAATGAAAAATCTTGAATTAGGTTTTATCAACTGGAATGGAATATTCTTGGCACACAATGTGTGTTGTGGGGTTCAAAGTCCGGTGTAAAGCAAACAAAGTATTTTCAGACTCTGCACTTTCAACTTCAGTGTTGTTTCATTTCTGAAATGTGATGGCTTGGGTGTCTCTTTTTGAAAAGAGGTGCTACGTAATCTTAATTCACCTGAATTACCTGTTACACCCAAAAGTTTGGGGGATGATTTTATGTGTGTCTGTTCGGGGACTAGATCTTTTGAAAGTATTTTAAGTTTGGGTGGTCTTTAATTTAAAATAGGTGCAGTATAGGGGGAAAACCATTGTCATCTGACACAAATTACTGTGATCTAATATACAGACTGTCTGCTGTCATTGTCTAAAAAGTAATTTAAACTGCTGTTGCTTGCTTTCTGGCTTAAAGACTCATTTGAGTGCATTGCCTAAGGAATATTACTGTGTTATCTGTGACTTTTCAAATTGTTCTACATATCTAGTATCTTCTGATGATTAATGTTTTCCATTAATTCTTGTAAAGTGTGTACTTTCTTATTTTGAAGATGGCAATGCAAATTATGTCCATGTATAACGTGACAATGGGCCAACCTCATGTCTTTACACTGTAAAATAAGAAGTACATTTGCATTTGACAAATGAGAAGTGAACTTGAAAACTAATAAAATAGGTCTAAAGTGTTTATAAAACAGGAGAATGCATTAAAACAATGTCTTCATAAGACTTTACTTAGTTTCTTGATTTTGTAGAGCATAAAACCCCCCTACCTTCAGAGCTTGGATTCCACTTCTCCATTTATATCTTGTATTAATATATTTATTTATTTTAATCTTGAAGGTATGTGGTTTTTCTTTTGTTGAAAATGTACCTCACCTGAAACTAGAAGGCTAGAACTTCTTAGTTTTCTGTGTTTATGCTCATTATTCACTTTCTGAGGTAAGTTTAGTCTGGCATACTCTTTGGTACATCTCTCAACAGGCTAGGAACTTTTAAGCAGAACTTTTCTATATATATGATCTGGTAAAACATGATAAAATATTACAAGTTATAGATATGTCTTGTGTAGTATGTTGTTCCAGTTAAAGCTTTCTAAATCTTTATTTTTCTAGTTTAGACTGAGTTGAAAAGCAAGATAAAGGAGCAGTTGCTGTCTTATGAAAATGTTAAAAATTGCAGCTGACCTTATGTTGTCTGCATTCTTTTTGCCTTCCAGTGTGGATTTAAATATTCGGCTTTGCAACTGCTCATGCTTACACTGTGTTGTGGTGAGCCATAAGAGTTGAGAAGGCATGTCCTATTGATAAATTCAGCAGCTGCTTCTTCATTCCTAAAATGACTTTTGCTGCACTGCTTTCCTTGAAATATTGGTATTTTACTATGATTCAGGCAATATTATTGATAGGCATATGGAGCTAACATGTATTCAAAAGTAGGACTTTCTTGGTTTTACAGTATGATGAAATATATTGGCTTGTATCTGGATACTGTATATAAAGTGTGCATCTTTGATCATCACTTTTTATCATGGCAATTTATTCCAAGACATTCAGACTGAAGTATTGAACTTTTTTCAGTACAGTGACAGCCATTGTTCAAAAGAGTGGTATGTAGGGTATGAAGTTGTTTTTTTTAATAGAGTTTGGAATACATAGGTAGTTAATCAGTTAAAATATTATATTATTCATTCACATTTTGAAAAGGAAATATAAAATTTTGCCTGACATGACTCATGGATAACTGTAAATAAATGTAAGTGCTATGATGAAGTCATCTATTAAAATAAAGAGCACTACTTTGGAGGGGGAGGGTATCAAAGGTTCAGTAAAAGAATCCCTTAATTTACTTAATATTTCTTTTGTAATTTCTGAAGTTATGCTTGCTTAATTGCTTGCCTGTAATTGGTAATATTTCACTGATGGTGGCAGCAGGGGTAGCAACAGTCCAGTCCTGTGTGCATCGAGAATTGTTTATATTAGTTACATGGAAGTAGTCTGAGCACAGATTTGAAGCTTGTATTTCAGTACCAGTAAATAGTGATGGTTTCACTATCATGAGGTGCACATGCTGTAGCCTGGTATTTAATGGAATACAAAACTATGGAATATAAATACATAGTTTTCATATTTTTATTGCAATTATGCTTAATATCTTTTAAGAATCATGTTTAGAAAATCTGTAAGTAACTCTGGTCTTTTGGAAAGACCAAAGATGGGCAAGATAAGCACTGAAATATCCATGACTTTGCATGCTGTAAAAAAATATTGATTTGTGCTCTCTTTGTATTGCTGATCTTTTATAGTTTCTTGAGGAATAGGACATTATTTAAAGCGGTGAAGTTTGGTCTGCCACAGAGGAAGCATTATATTATGGAGAGTAGTTTTGAAAGCTGTACATGTAGTGTTCTTATCCTGTTTTGGGGTATTGGTTTTGGAATGCTTGTTTCTGAAATGCTGCTTAATTTGAAAGTAGACAGGTAGCAAGATCCTTCTTGTTGTGTTCAATTCTTTCTTGTACTTGGGCTTATATTTGCATATGTGCTCTTTAAGTTTTATTGGCTAGAATTGTCCAGCAGGAGAAACTACATCCACTGTGAACTGGACAGAGTATTGTTCTTGGTGTTCCCTATCTCAAAATGTACATGTGGGTACGCTGGGTGGTATAGCTAGTCCTGTGTTTTGTGTGTATTCTTCGCAGCTGTGAGAAATTCTTTAGATGATGCACAAGAATTGAAAAAGAGACTGAGAACTTGCTTTCTGTTACTTGAGTGCATTTTAAAAAATACAAACTGGCAGGAATAATAAAGCTGGGAAGAGGTACTGTTCAAATTGGCTTTACTGTTTAGCACAGGAGGGTGTAAATGATTCCACAGATGAATTGCTCTTTTAATTGTTTTCTTATGAGAGAAGGTTGTTGCCATCAGGTGAGAGGTTGAGACGAGGGATAAACAAAGTCTTAAGATGCATACATATATATATTTTTTTAATGGGTATTTCTTCATAAATGAATGTTGTGAGGCATGATCTGGCTTGTGATTTTGATGTTTGATATCCAGATCATGTTGGTCTGAATGGATAGAGACAGTGATGTAGAAATAGTGTTAAGAGCCAGGTATAGAGTCCTGGTAGTCATCAGCAGTATTGCTATGGGATCATAGCCTGCCAGTGCCCTTAGTAAGTGTGAAGGCTCTTTGGCAGTTCTGACAGAACAGCTGCAACTGATGTTAGAGTACTAGCAACTAATTGTTGAGTCGTTTGCTGCTGATAGTTCTAGCCACTGTCCAGTAAAAAATGAATTTTGGCTAGCTTCTTGACTAAAATGTTCATGTGCACGTTGATGATGAGTCTTTCAAAAAGTGGCTATTACACTAACTTTGCACGGAGTGCAGCTTTGTCAGGCTTTTGCTACGCTGCTGTGTGTTCAGCCAATACCAGAATGTGAGATTAAGCTCTTAGAATACTCTTGAACAATAAAAGGAGAGCAAAACAGCATGGCCTATATCTTCCGCCTTCTCTAACTTCAGTAAAACTGAATTGTGTGTACTACTGCCTTCAATACCATGGGAAAATTGTCCACCTAATTGCTTCCTTATTTTATTTTTTTATATGTATTATCCTTCAAAATGTATTATGGGATTTCTGTCAAATACAGAAGAACATTTTCGATAGAATGGCATAACCACTTGTACAAGAACAGAAGTTGCTTCAGCTTCATCAGCACAATTTAAAACCTACCATGTGTCTAAGTAGTTTAATCTGAAAAAAAAACAACCCATCCCTAAAACCTAACTATGTTCTGTGTGGAAATGCGCTATTTATTTATTGAGACTTAAGTATTTGAGGGCTCCTTGTAATGGATTATGTTGGTAATACTACCTACCTCTTATATAGTGCTTTTTATGAGCGAGTGTGCAAAAGTATGCTGGTGTAAATAAAAGTCAGTTTTTTTTCCTTTCTACTTTCTGACCTCTCGAAGAGTTACAGCTAGGAAGTGATGGCATTGAGTACTAGAAATCAGTCCTTGGTCCTTGTCACCAGCAGTGTTTAGTACTGTAATGACAGCGATATGTGGGAATATTTCACAACTTTATTCCACTGACTTTTAGTCTTGTTTTTCTGTTGTGGTTTTTTTTTTTTTTTTTTTTACAGAAGGTGTACTTTTTCCATTTGTTTTTTCTTACTTGAAGAGGGGTGTGGAGTCTTGTGGTTGGGTTTTTTGTTGTTCGTTGTTTTTTTTTTTTATAAGAAAATGTGGATTTGAGTTTTTCCTTCCACTCTTTGACTTGCAAAATTTAATTTTAAATGGCATACTGCCTTTTGTATGCATGTAGTGTTGTCAAATCTGAAGTGCACTATTGTAAGTCTAATATTTCTTGACCTTTTTATTAGTGTATTTCTTTCTGGTATCACTTCCTTTTGGAATAAGAAAAATTAATTTGTTTTAGATGAATCAGAAAGTTTATATAGAGAAACTTGGATTTATATACACATTGCTTGGATTGTCTGCTGCACCCTGCTGATGGCTTAGTCTTAACCTTTCCTGTGATGGGAAGGTGAGGTCTTGTGGTTCTTTTCAGTACTTGAGTATGAGAGGGGAGTGATGTTGTGTTTATAGTTATGTGCAAGCTTTGCATAAGAAACCTCCAACACAAACTTGTGGATTATTTCTGTGTTCAGACATGACATTAACTACTTTTCTTTACTTATATCCTGAAGCTATTTCGAAAGTGGCATCTGAAATATTTTGCCTAATGGTGTCAGCAAGCGTAGGGGGTTTTCCTAAAATTTTCTTTTGTACTTTATTAAATGCTTGGGTTGTCTTTAAAGTCTGATTTTTGTTCTACCCCAACCTGCAAAATCAATTTGTCAATGAACTTCTTGATGTTCCAATTCACACAAAAGTCTATAGAGATTAAATGCACCAGAAATGCTTAGGCATTGTTAAGACCAAATAGCTTCATGTTGGTGTACATTTTTATTTTTATGAAACGGTTTGTTAACATTTGACCTTTTTAAAATCTGGTTTTGAATTATGACAAATGCTTTCAGCTGCTGAGTTACGAATAACATAATTCCATCTCTCATTCCTCTTCTAATATACATCTATGGGCCATGCAAATTCAGATGCCTTGGTTTTTTTACGATGGACTCTGTTATGCTCTCTGTTACTTTATTTTAAAGGCCCAAAGTTAACTTCCGTTGTTTATACTTAGAACCAATCACCTTATGTCATATCAGGCTGCAGTGTGAAAACCCACTTTCCTCATGGAAGTTTTTAACCTGAAGCCTAGTGTGGGACAAGCCCTTTTATATTGCCAGCAGTCTTCCTGAAAATCATTGATCAAAGTGTTGTTGGATGCTAAGCTTAAAATCAGAAAGCAACAATCATGTTCTGAAAATGTTTTACTAAAGTTAGGCTACCTATTTTAAAACCAGATTTCATTTTTTGTTGGTTTTACTGATGATATCATGTTATTGAGAAGCTGGAGTTCTACCTTACCCTGGTTTTCCAGCTCTCAACAAAGTTCCTTGTTTGTTTTGATGGTAGAGGAACCAAACGGTTTCTTTACAGCTTTAGGCCTACTTTTACCATTGAGTAGAAGGGGAGATTAATGTCAGGGGATACCTTTACAAAAATCTGCATTTCTAGGAACAGGAACACGTTCTTTCCCTTTCCCTCTGCTTGCTTTAGAGTTAGTCAAGTGAGTTACCTACTGTGATGTAAATGTGCAAGATGAGATGCCCTGACCTCCGTGAATACACTTTAGTCAGCTTCTTTCTCATGAATTAAATGGAGAAATCAAAAAACAGAGAAGGTGATTTAATAGTAAGGACTGTAACACCTTGTCTTTGAGGTGAAAGCACAACTCTAATTCTGAAAGGTGAAGATGGATAAAGTCTATTACCTTTGCAGATATTGGGACCTCTAAAGAAGGAACTTCATGTCAGTCCAGTGTTTCCCACCTTGCTGATGCAAACTTGTATGTGGCACTATCAAACACACCATTCCTGTAGTCTGGATCTGCTCCCTGACAGAAGTTATAAATAAGCATACGTAACCTTTAATTGTATATTTTAGTAATTGTAAGTTATCTTTACTGCAGAGATATGTTGGGATGCAGAGAGAATGTGAAGAAAGCTCCTGGTGGCATTAATTTATAAGTGCAAAACTCATTTGTTTCTTTTTTTGGCTTGCAAGCCTGTTCTGATCTGTCACAAGCTGTCCCTTTAAGATGTGCAAGTCTGTAGCTTCTATCAGCAAAACTTTATAAATCCTTTGGAAAGATAATAGGCAGAAGTTGCCAGCAAGACTTAAACCTGAGTGGGTGTTTAGAGGCCTGAAGAAAGACAGGAAACCAATAAAAGCCATGAAATAATTAATTGTATTTTTAAGCTTCATTGTAAATCCTTTCATGGTGCTACTTTTTTTGATTTAATTTAACTTCAGATAGAGAACTATGATTCAAGCCTTGTAATACGTTCTACAAAAAAAGAAACTAGAAGTGTTCTAGTCAATTCATATCTCACTCTTACCCATTTGAGGAAATAAGACTGTAGGCTAATGGAATATTCAACAAACTTCTACATCTGCATAAACTGTTTCATACTGCAGAAGATGAACACAACTTGGAGATTATTTTACTTGTAAATACTGAGGTGCTAATGAATTGAGAGACTTATTGTAATGTGGGTTTTAAACTGATTGCTGTCATCTACATTTTAAATAGTTACTTTTGCCCCTTTGGCACATTTTGGCTACAGCAAATTCATGCAGATCAGTTCTTTCCTGCCAGCCATTGCCCTTAACAAGATGCAAATATTGTCCAAGTAATTACAGTTTCTACTGTCACAAATGACATTCTTTATACAGTGTGGTCAACTCAGTACAGCAGCTTTAACAGTAAAAATAGTCATTGTAGTACGCATTCCACTTTTAGTAATCTGTAGTTTATTCATCTGGCTCAGTCTTCATACCAAAGAAGATGTTTTTGAGGAAACAAAAATAATTGTTCTTTTGGGATGTTCAGAAAAAAACTTTTCTCTGAGGCTTGCCAAATTGTTACACAGCTGTTAAGATGATATAATGGTTTTTTTGTTTGACTGAGGTAGTAAATAAGAACTTCCTTCCTCCTGCATTTTTAATAGATCTAGCTGTGTGCAGAATTTGTGATAAATTTCTTCCAAATTTCTCTTGAGGGAGAGTACTTATGAAATGCTTACAAACTTCAACATGCACTTTATATTCGCTTATGAAGCGGGTGACCTAATTTTCTGTGAACTAGATATAACCTCCTCCCCTGGTCCTGCCAAAAGAGTGTATGTCTGGAATAAGAGTTTGTCCTGGTTTTATATAGCAGAAAAATACTCATCTGTGAGAATTCTAGATCAGAATGCCCTTGATCTTGGAGGCGTTCACAAGGGTGAAATTGCAGTGGAGCATACTTAGTTAGACTTGAAACATGGACTGAGTGAAAGGCAGGTTCAGTTTTGTGTATGTCAGGTGTTCCTGCATTTGTTGTGAGCCATATTTCCTGCTTCTTTCCAAATTATACTGAAGGAAATAACAGCACTGGCTGTCAGCCTTGTGGACACAGGCTTAAGTATTTTGGAAGGGAACTGAGTGTGGTTGCAGCAATATTGTGAACTGAGGTAGTATTTTGCCTTAGGAAAAGCATGGCTCTTTGAGTGTGATGTAAATTCAGTATGTGTTGCAGTAAGCTTGTTTTTAGCCTTTTTTTTCTAACTATTTTTTAATGTTAGAAATTCCTTATAATTGTTTCATGTGAAGACGTGAATTTTTATGTTCTGCAGGAAAAAACTGAGGTAGTATGTATTAATAAAATATTGCTTCTATAAAAGGTTAGGGTTTTATTAACAGTGTTGTAGTATCAATATATCCGTAAAAGGTGGTCTTTTTTTTTTTTTTTACAATATTTTGGTAGCATTACATTGGTAGTGAGGAAAAATGAAGGAATTAAGATACCTGACTAATTGAGAAAAGTCATCTAGAAGCTAATCTTTTTGTAAAGTTTTTCATTTTTCCACTGAATTCAGGAAAGAGTGAGCCCTGATGGCTTCCGATATTAAGATGTGATGGCAAAAAGGCAGACATGTTTGTTTCCTGACTAATTTACGTGAAGTTTTCTGAAGATTATGGGTTTGATTGTCCACTGTATAACAAAATAATACTGCAGTAGATATGTTGTGTGATTGCCTTTAAAGACAGCTATTCGGAAGACAAAGACCCTGCTTTCAGTGGAAACAAGGTTTTCTGCAGAGTCTCATGAGAAGCCATAGCTGAAAGTGTAGTTGGCTGGCACCCTTGTTTGCCTACTGAGCTCTGTACCCCTGTTAAAATACGAAATTTCCAAGATTTCGTCTGAGTTAGGGGTGCCTTGAGAGTATACTAGTAAGATGTGTCTGTGCTGGACAAGGGCGATGGGAAGTGGTTATTCTTACTTCTTCAGGAAACAGAATATGGGTCCCTTCTTCGTCTTTCTATAAGAGAAAGATTATTTCAAACACTTAGAAATTGTAGTTGCAGTTTGGGTTCTCTTTAAAAATTTGGAGTTAAGGTATTCAGGGATCTACAGCAGGTGTTTTTATAAGTACTCTTAACAATAAGTGAAGGTCTAGCACAAGATATTTTAAAAAGTGTAGTTCCAAAGGAGTTTTGCAGTCTTGACTCTGTCAGTGTGGGGAAAAGATCAGAAAATTCTTACTTTGCCTGAACTACTCCAGACTTAGCTGGGCACTGTTAGTGTGTCTGGTCTATATACAGAATAGTGTGAGCCCTTAGTATTCTTTGCTTGGAATTAAGAGTAGGGTTTTTTTGGTTGTGGGTTGTTAGGGATTTTTTGTGGATTTTGTGTGTTTTGTTTTTTTTTCTAGTATTTTCAAAATATTAATACATGTTGACGTATTCTTATGAAAGAATTAGAATTTAGGTGTTTCTGAAAACGTTATGACATGGAAAGGTATGGAGATACTGTGTTTTCCTGTCTTGTGCCTCAGTGCTACAGAGTTAACACCGAAGTTTTCTGTATTCAGAATTATTAATGTATTTATGGATAGTAGTGTTCTTTTTTAATTTTGTCCTCCCAGATTGTTCCAACTTTGGCTTAAATGTAGTCTCCTTTTCAGTGCCTCGGTAGGTACTAAAGCACTATCTTATTTACAGTTAAATGTTTGTGGTGAAAAGTGCAAGCTTTAAATGTTTGTAGCTAAAATAACTTATTAAGGCTTATGTGTTTTACAAAATCAGTAAAATGAGCCAATTTTAATAAGCATTTAATTGGCATAAATATACATAAATACAAATGCCGTAAAATTATAACTTGTTTTCAGTGCCTTGTATAAGTTTGCATATGCTCTACAGTAGGTAGCATTTGAAATTTTCTCTGTACTAATTGGAAAGGTGGCCTTGTCTTACATTCTTAAATTCATAATAAATAGAAAAGTGTTTGAATTTTTTTTGTAATATCCTGTGAGTTAGATGAAGAGTTGCAAATTAAGAGGTGAGTCTGTTGCAGGTGAGCTTGCTGCTGCCAGGAAGGGGTACTTGTTTGTTTCTCTGTCCCTTCTCCCAGATGTCTGGAAGGAGCCCAAAAGAGTGGTTGGGTCTAGTATTTGATTAGTCTAAGGTTAATCTATCTCTGCTTGCTAACTTAGCAGAAAGATTATTTTGATGTTTGGAGTGTTGAGTGAGTTTTCTGGTGGTTTAGAAAGTTGAGTGTGTTCAGTGATGTTCTGGAACTAAGTAGTAGCAGATGGTGGGGAATGAGAGTCCTTCCCTTTTTTGACTGCAATGAGGTATTAGACTGCCTCAAGTTTTAATGTCTTAAGTTCTAATTTTAAACTCTAGGAACAGGAGCTTAAGAAAAATGTCAGGAAAGCTTGTAGAAACATTTTCTGAAAAACTCTTTTGGAAAGTTGCCTCTGGAATAGAGGGAGTGATAACTTCAGAGTTTTGCTGCTTCTGAGACAGTTGTCTCAAGTGTTTTCTTAAAAGCAAAGAAAATATCCATGCAAAATACGTTGGTTTTACTGTTTTGGTTGAGGATTTTTGTTTATTCTTGTTGTTTTCTGCTTTAATATCCTGCAGCTCTGAAATACCAATAATAAATAGATTGAATTTCTCAAATGCTTCGCTAAAAACAAGTGGTTGTAGATTTTTCCCAGCTGATGTAGTTATGGGTGTGTTTGATGAATGAGTTGATCATGCAGAGTAATCCAGGTAGGAGGTAGGCTGCCCCTTTCACAAATAGCTTGTTCCTCAGAGTAGGTAAAATTGGAGAATTTGCTATTGCAAGTATCTTAAAGTTTTGGTGCTTAGCTTCTTCATCTGAACAGTATATTAATCCCACGAGAAGACAGGAAGGAATAAGGAGGAATTGTGTGCTGCAGCTCCTCCTTTTTTGCTTTTTTCTAAACAGCAAAATTATTTTACTCATGCTTTGAAGTTCTTTCCTCTCATCATCTGAAGCTGTCTTACATTGATCTTACATTGATTTACCTCAGCATGAAACTTACATGAGAGAGAAGAATAATTGAATTCTGAGTCAAAGAACTTCTAAGTGTTTATAAGAAAAATGTAATGAGAAACATAATGCACAGTGATTATATGCCTGTATGTATAATAGGTGCATTCAGCCACCTGCTTAGGATTATCCTTCACTGAATAAAAACCTCAGCTTAAAAGTTGTGCAGGGGTTTTGTTTTAATCAGGAAACTTTTTGGAAGAATGTATTGACACTTAAGTTTGAGTGGCATTGTGGGCTCTGACTCAAATGAGTTACTTTTTTTCCCCCACAGTTGCAGTAGCAAACAATTCTTTAGTTTTCATGTGCAAGAAAAGTCCTCCTCACAAAGCTACCAAGTATTGTGGCAGCACCCTTTACAGTAGTTGTTTATGTGACTCAGATGCTGAACTGTTTAGACAAGGCCTCTGCAGCTTAGGATCTGAACAGCATTTCTTAGGATTGCTGGCCTAATCCCATGAATTTAAATCTTTCTGTTTAAAGTCCTTCTTTAACAAGACCCAGCTGTCAGCCCTGTCTTCCCTGGTGGTTCTACTGCATAGAAATTTCATGTTCACTTCCTCAGTGGCATGACTTACACTTTCTTTTTTCCTTTTTGCTATGGAAGCAGATTTTATTACTTTTTCAGGAATATGTACTTTAAAATATTGATTCTGTGTTAAATATTTACATTTGTTCTTAATCTCTACAATTAAATTCTAGATAAATTCCTTTTGGTCTGCATCAGTTTGTGCTTATCTGGCTTTTAGCCTGCTCTGACCTTTGACATAACAAAACTTTTTTTTTTTTTTTATATTGAGGCTGCTTTTTTGCATTAAGTGCTTTTTTTCCAGGGAGTAAAGAACTGATGGTTTTCCCCCTTCCCTCCCTCACTCTGTGCTACCAAGATTTATTTAGAAACTGCAGTAATGGGGCTTTTCAGTATGCACATGTATCTGTAGAGCACATCTTAGATACTCAAGTATTTAAAAAAATTAATGAGTTTCAGGCCTCTTGAAGCTAGAGATTAAGGTCAGTGCTCAGCAGGCAATGCTTAGAGTCCTCTTAGCAGTCTGTGGCAAACTTAATTGCTTTATACCACAAATTGCTGATACTGGTTTGAGTTACGTGGACTTCTTGGTTTAAGGTAATTAAACCATCCTTCCAGAGAAAGGATGTTGAATTGACAGTAGAAACAAAATCCCAAGAGAAGAAAGTATTAAAAAGAAAAAATGGAGGGAGAAGTATTGTCAGTTTTCTCCATTTTCCTTTAGACATTTCTGAGAATTTTTTCAGTGACATTCTGCTAAAATGGCAAGTAGGAATTAAGTTGTATTTTCAGTCTGTATCAGTGATGAAGGTGACTGTCTCTCACAGACCTCAGCCATTTGTGCAGGCTTTACTAGAGATTAGTGGCGGAGGAGTTGTTACAGGCCTTGGCACTTGTGCTCAACCACAGGTGTTGTGGAAGCTGTCTTATGGATTGAGATTGCTTCAGGAATGGCTTCTGTTTTACTGTTTGAGGAGAAAAAGAGCAAGCATGTAGAAGGAGAGTTGTGCAAGTGTAAGACTCCTTTCAAAGGATTTACTTTCTTTTTCTTGCCTTGTGGGGATGTCAGAATATAACTTGGATTCTTCCAGTAGCAAGAAGGTGAGTTGCAGTTTATGCAGCGGGAAGTTGGCTATGTTGTTATTGACTTCGAGATTTATGGAGATCTGATATTGTGTCTGGTCATCTCAAGACCTGAGGGAAGATGCTATTAAAGCACCCTCTTGAAGTAGTGTTGATTCTGCAGTTGTAAGATTTATAAGCATGTTTTCCCATCTGCATCCCTATTGTGCAGAACTTGTCTGTACTGCCTCCTTTTCATGCCACATAGATGCTCCCAAATTTAGTTGCGTGGCAAGGCCCCCATCAGCCTATGTGCCTCACATCACTACCTAATGGGTGGTGTTGGTTTAACGCCAAAAGCTTCCCTCTCCTTTCCTGTCATGAAAAGCTGCCCCATTCCTGCTAATTTCCAATCCTTCTTTTCAGTCTTGACTGCTAGGACTTACTTCTTTCCAGCTCCCACATCAGTCTTACTCTAGCTAGACTCACAAGGCTCTTCTCTGTGCAGTTCCTTCAAGCCTCCCACAAGGCGTACCTTTTCCATGGAAAAACCTCTGCTTACAAAGTATTTCTTTTCTAGTAACGTCATGGTGCAGTACTGTACATCCAGTTTTTTCCTTCCTAATTTGACTGGCAATTTAAACACTCGAGTCCTGTTTTACTAGTGACTTAAAATATAAAATCAATTGAGCCAGGGTAGTCTCTCATTTAGATATGTTTTGGTTTAAGCCAGTCTTGTTGCTGTATTGCTTGGCTTGTTAGGAGTAGGGTTATGCTGTTTTGTAGTGGCTAACTATAAACAACAAAATGTGTTGATTCATAAATGCTAAGAATGAAACACCTGTGTACTTTAGGTGTATCAAGCATTCATTGTGGGTTTTCAAAAAAATATACAGTTGTTTGTTTGTTGTTTTTATTTTTTCCAGCTCTTCACAATATAGTAATGTACCACAGTGTACCAGAAATCGATTTATAGCCTGTTGCAACTGAGGTCAGTGTGAAGAATATATGTGCAGGATCACAGAATTGCTAGGGTTGAAAGGGCTGTCTGGAGATCAGATGGGCTCTCTGGAGATCATCTAGTTCCTTATATGAAAACTTACATAAGCAAACAGCATTCTTCACAGGTTGTTTTATTATAGCTGAAAAAGTACTCTTCCTTTTTGTTTGAACCATGGTTCATGGGCTGTCACTAGGTGCTTGTTGAAAGGAATTTGGCAACTTCTTCCGAGACTAGATACTACCCACATACACAGCTTGCCAGCATCTGATGTGGTATCTTAAGTGAATATTAGCATAATGATTGTTTTTAACCTTTGAGAGAGTCCCTTCAGCAAAAATTAGTTTTTAACTGAGCTGAAGTATGGAGTGGCTCAGTCTTGGGAAGAAACACTTTCAGCTGCTTTGTAATTTGACCTGTGACCTAAGTGATTTTCTTGTACTGCCCTCCTCCTGATCATTCATGTATACCATCTTCTGCAAGCACTGTTAAGATGTCTGGCTTTTACACATAGTTGGCAGTTGCTTGCTTTATTTTGTTTTCTTATGGTTGAAAGACAGCCTAGTAGATGTACAAAAATGAATTTGAGTTATTTGTTCATGATGGAAAAAGGCATTATACATGCACAACTGACCAGTCTGTAAAGGCATGTGAATTTTATAGCGATCAGTTTGCCAGTACTTCTTCCCTTCCCAAGTTCAAGGTGAGCCTAAAAACCTGGGCCACAGCTATAAAAATATTAGGGTGTTTCCAGTGATGTGTCTGTAAGGCCAAATATTATTGTAAAACTAATCACTATTTCTTAGTCTGCTGATGGAAGAAAAAAAAAAAAAAAAAAAGGAGGCTATATAATCCTTTCTGGAATGGATGAAGTTGCAAGAGGCAGCTAAGCACATTGTGTTTTCTGGAGGTTTTGGTGTTTTTTTCTGGATTGAAGAGAGCATCCACAGGGAATTGTGGTAGGTTAAGTACCTGTGGGGAGCTATCACTCAAAAAGTGACCAGAATGGCATGAATGTACAGCACTTGTGCGCAGGCTAATCTCACCTGCTTCTGTTGTATTATTAAATTAATGCTTAGTTTACTTTTGGCAGTAAAGTGGATTCCTTTAAATGCATCTGACAAGTGTTTTTCAGTACTCATTAAGTTAAACTATGGATCTGTACAAAGCCATTCTTTCATGATGTGTTTCTTCTCATGCATTGTTTGAGATATCCCCTCCTATAAAGGGAGTATCCCTTCATGCAGTTTCATGCGTCTTGGTTCAGTCACCTGAATTAAGAAGGTTTCTTTACCAATTGCACTGACATAAAGTCCTTCTTTTTGCATTGCCTGCAAGTAGAACAGTCAATTCAACCTGCATTTTTAACAGCAAGGACAGGAATGGAACTGTATACAGCCTCAGAGGAAGAGGGGAAAAAAAGTAGATCTGCATCCCAGAAAGGTATTTTGCTCATTCCAAAGTGAAAACTGAATAGGAAGAGATGCTACAATAGTATTTGTGTTATGGTAACTACGCAAAGAAGATTCTGGAAAATTGCAGCTAATATATGTTTCAAAGTACATCTCTGCCTACTGAAGGCAGAATATACTTTAATAGAGATTTAAAGCTATACATAAAATGTAGATCTGCATCACCAAAAGATGTGACATGATTTTGGGTGGCATGGTTTAGTGGGAGGTGTCCCCGTTCATGGCAGGGGGGTTGGAAGTAGATAATCTTAAGGTCCTTTCCAATTGTAACTATTCTATAATTCTGTTTTTCTCTGTTGAATACTTTTGAAGGCTGTTGTATTGCCCTCCTATAGAATAAGCCAGCCTTGATTTTGTGTGTTATTGCTTGGTTTTGATTTTTTTTTTTCTTCCTTTTATTAAAATTTAGTCAACATTAGCAGCTATAGAGGAAAGAGAGGTCCAAATGAGACATAGTGAAATTGTTAGGCCTTTTACATTATCATTTGGACTGTTACTAGCAGTATTTCTGTAAGTGTTGTCCTCATTACAAAATAAATCCTTTTTTTAGGCTATGTAAAATACCATGTATGTTTCTGTGCTTTATTTTTAGTCAGATTTTATGCAGAATGATAGTGAAGGTTAAGTTATGGATGTAAGCAGTTTTCTTGTCTCTTCCTAAACCATAAGAGGTTTGCTTTGTATTCCTTGCCTTGGCCCTTATCTGGAAAATGGTAATCTTCCTTTAATCTTCAAAACATGTCTGGTATAGTTGTGATGATAAATGCATACTAAGATATTAAAATCTTGCATTTTTACTTACATCGTTAAGCCCTTGGGAAGTTTCAGTAAAAGTTCAGTCATCTAAGTTCTTAGTTTCTTTTTCTAAGGTTTTATATAAGCTTTAGTAGATCTTCAGGCTGGCTGATCAGTATGTGCAAGGCTACCACATCATTAGGAGTTGTGCACTTCTGGATCTCTCGTCCACTTCCTTTGTGTACTCTGGGGGCAAAAGGATTGCCTACATTGCCCTTAGTGTTCTCATATCATTTGCAGCTGTGTATTAGGATAATAACTGTAATTGAATTTAATGTCATGCTTTAGGACTTAAGTGAGTTGCCTGCTGCAATCAGGAATGTTTTTCTTCTCCCTGTGCGGCTGCACATTTCCTCCCTCTTCCTCCTTTCACAATTAATGAACTATTTAGTGGTGTTACATTTTCCTGAAACGTGTGGCCATAGCTAGAATTGAGAAAGCAGAATAAGGAGCCCAGTGGTCTCAGGGCAGGAGTCCTCTGTCTTGATGTGTACTCCAACAAGTGTCTAGAGTTCTGCCTCTATCCCTCAGACCAAATTAGCAAGAAATGACTGAGTTTTTCTTTTTTCTAATCTATGCAGACCAAAAATCACTCTTTGAGGCACCTGAAATTTGCTTAGTAATTTTTTACATTGTGTAGAGACTTTAATGACCTGCAACATATAGTAAGTGGATTTATAGGAAGGATTCTTCTGAAAGAAAACCTTGGGGCTGAAATAGGACAATTAGTTGTGGGTCACTTGAGGTTCTTCAGTGAGTATGATAGAGATGCATTTTAATTAGCATTTACTTGAGCAAAATTTGCTGTTTATCAAAAAACCTCTAAAGCAGATGGACCTGATTGTGTTATGTCTTCTTCAAATACCTGTTTGAAGTATATGTTGTCTGGAGTCAAGCATAAATAACTACCTTAAAGCTTTGAATTTGTAAATTCTCAAATTGTGTAATAAAGCTAACTATATCTATGAAACCTTTTTTTGGACACTTAGCTGCCTTTTGTCAAGGTTGCAGCTGCTCTAAGGTATTTTTTTTTTCATATATAATACAAAATGCATCCTCTGTATCCGTAGTACTTCCTACTAACAGCTTAAAAAGATTAGTTATATGAAATATTTACGGACATATACTTCTTGAAGGCACTGCATTAAACTTAGTACTGCCTCTCTTTCTGCATCAAGTTATTAATGTTTGTTATTCTTGTTTTGGACATCATTGCAAAGCTAAAACTGAATGGGAAGAGATGCTACAATGGTGTTTGTATTATGATAACTGTATAATGAAGATTCTGGAAAATTGCAGTCAATGTATGTTTCTAAGTACATCTCTGCCTACTGAAGGCAGAATGCAACTTGAATAGGGATTTAAAACTGCGTGTTTCCCTAGCTTCTGTTCTCACACTGAAAATTATCTAGTCTTATATGGTAACACTAAGATGTTGGCTTCTGCCAGTAGAGTGTCAGTGCTTTAGAGAACACCTGTATTTTATCTTCTGCTTGAAAAATACTTTAGCTAAGGCAACTTTCGCTTTTATGAACTCTGGCAAAGCAGGTTTTCAGAACTGTCTTCAGGTTGTCTTAATAAAGAATCTGCTGTGACACATGATGTAATCTGGGATGGGTTTTTTTAATGGGAATTAATTTAGTGCCTACTTGGGTACTCTGGCTGGAATGCTGTTTCAGTAAATGGGACACAATGATTGATAACCTGCCTTCTTTTCAAGGCAACATCTGTTTGGCTAGATGCAAGACAAGCACTGAAATATATCAGGGGGCATAAAGGTTTTTATTGTGCGCCTTCGCAACAGCACAAATTTCAGATGCAACTGGATTCTTCAGTAGTTTGAATAATTTTGATGTGTCCCAGCTCTTACAGGAAGAAAGATCTTTTAAATGTCTTTTGTTATACAAGGGGTTGCTCTGTGGAGACTAATTTAAAATTTCAGGCTGTAATTATGGAAACCTAAAGTAAATATAAATGGTAATAATACAAAGACAGCTTAAGTGATAATGGGAAACCAACCCCATAGATTATAGGGTAGATTTATGCTTGATCCGCTTTGCATTTTACCTCCCACTTCAAGGTTTTGTGCGAAGAAGGGGGTTGGGTATGTGGGTATTTTGTGGGTGGCACATCAGAAATATTTCCCATTATGTTACTGTAGAAATCAAGAAAATGAAGTAACATTTTAATATCTTCAGTTTGTTTATTTCAAGAAATCATGTATGCCTGTGTCAAGTTAGAGTGGGGTGTGGAAGTTTTGATTAAGTACAAGGGAAGTCAGATGCTACAGTGGATGTGAATATGGACAGTGATGTTTTTCTGTTTCTTTGTGCTGCTAGCCAAAAGGAGCTTTATTATTCCATGTTTGTATTGTCTGTGAGGAGTACTGTGTTGTCATGTGTCAGCTTAACATGCTGTCTGCTTGATTCTGAAGATGTGCTGCTGTATCTGTGGAAGACCAGGGAGCAACTGTGGTGTGTTTGACTTTCCTGGCTTGAATCTCTGGGGTTAAATTGTTGAACTGCCTGTTTTATCTGAAAGGCATTAACAGTGTTCTTATGAAAAGCATGGAGTTCTAGAAAACCTGTGTTTAGTGTATACAGCATTGATGTATTTTGGGGGATTCCAGGAAGAGACATTTGCTTTAATGTTACTATCTGATACCTGATTACGACTTTTTTCTTCTTCCAGTTATTTTTTCAAACAATTATTTCATTAGCAGTTTAAACTTATTTGTGTAAGTTATGTGTTCATCTGTATTGCTATAAATATTTATATTACAAACTTATGGGCAACATAAAAATATTTTCAAGAGCTTAGTGAAAGCATTGTTTAACTGGGCTTAAAATGCAAACAGCTACAGGCAAAGGCAAGTTCTTGTACAGGCATGTGCTTAATTTTAGGAGTAGTACTAGAAATTATGCTGTATGTTTGTCTGAGTAAATGTTACTTTCAGCAGCTTTTAATTGATCTTTTATCGAAACTCTAGCCTGTCCACAATTCAGAAAATGCATTTTCAGTCACAAAGTTTTCTGTGGTTTCAAAAGTTGCGTTCTTGCATCTCACCCAGGTCAGTGGGTAAGGAAGGGAGGGAGTTTTGCGCCTCCCAGCTATACCTGAGAATGAGGCCATACTGTAAGTGAGGATGCCTGGATTTCATTCTTGCTGGATTTCTGCAGTCCAGACCAGCTGTCTGATACAGCATAAAAGACTTGAAAAATAAATGTTCCCAAAAGGCACATTGCTTTTAAGACTTTTTTTACGTATTCTTTAATATTTGTCTTCTCCCAGTTGATTTGAACGAATGGAAAGAAGAGCAGGGAACAGGTAGTAGATTTGCATCAAAGGTTGTCACATTCCCTAATAATATAGTGACCTAGTATTTAAATACATTGGTAACTATGAATGTTTTATACACCTTAATTATAACTTTTATCTGTTCATATGTGATTAGATGTAACTATTTCTTTCTTGAATCTTATATTGGGACAGGTAGATATTGCTCTCCAGGACCTCAAGAGGTTACCATCCCCAGTACTTCTAAGTATGTAAATCTCTTCATGTGTGCAAGGCATAGATTCAGTATTTTTCCACTTTAAAGCTGTGTTGCATAAATAGGTTTACCTGTTTAACTGGTTCAACAAAGTGCACAGGCATTTTTTATTTTCTTAAAATGTGGCAACAGATCCTATCTTTGTGTAACACATAAATGTAGAACTTCATCTGGTAAAATTACTGCCTGAGTAATTTCAGAAACATGAGTTCATTGGTTATAAAAGATCTCTTTGCTTTTAATGAAGTGCCTGGAGCTTTATTTTTTTATCAAACATTCAATGTATTTTCACCTTGTATGACTACAAGCCTAGAAAACTAATGCCTGAAGCATGATTTAAAAAAAGAAAAGCAAATCTCAAAGTTGGCTCCAATTAGTATATTGAAGGAGGCTTTCACTTGACATAAGATTTTTATTTGAGGTGTTTTGAATTTGAACTTTTAGGCTGACAGATTCTTATCTCAGTTTTTGAATTTGAGGGGCATTGTGGTATCTGTGTGCTGTAGGAGCCTTGTGAGGTATTCAGCTAGTACCTGTGCTATTTGAGACTAAAAGAAAAGAAATGCTCTTCTGTTCAAGTTTTCATGTAGATTACTCTTAATGTAAACTGGGTTATAGGACATAGGATAATGTGTAAAGAATTTCCCATAACTTTCTAATCCCCCTCTAAATCTCTTTTTCAAGAGTAATTAATTTCAGAATATTTTATGCTAATTAAGAAGAAACATGGAAATACTAAAGCAGATTATCTGCACTGTGTCATTGGTTTGATGTGCTGTAGTATTAAAGTTGAAAGAGAAATGTTAATGTTATAGAATAAGACCTTCTTATTTTTTTCCAAAAAATTCTGGATTACATTGATCCCTATCATGTGGGCAGTGTACTAATATGAAACAAATAATTTATGTGTTCAAACTAATCATTTGTTTCATTATTTATCAGTTGCTTCGAGAAAATGTGTAGAAACATGGATGTGAGCTGTGGCTGTCAATTTTCTGAAATCATTCTAATTTTTTGGTTTTTCTCCTCTGTAAGTAACTTTTATTTTTTTAAGCATTCAAGTGAAAAACTATTAGAGGTGAAATCCTGCTAGAATCTTATGTGTACACATTGCTTTTGTGCTCATATAGTACTGTACTGTTGTATGCAACTTAAGGAGAAATAGGTACTACCATGAGGACCCATGGATGATCACAAATGGAAGAATTCTGATTTACAAACCAGCTCCTAATAGAGTGTGTTTCCCTAACCAGGGTATACTATATGGTTCCTTTTGGTTCCTGAGATTAGATTTTGAAATGCAGAAATCAGTTACTTGTCCAGGTAGTGTTTTGAGTGCTTGTTGTCTACTGAATCCCTGTAATAGATTTTTACAAAATTCCATAGGTTGTTTATTTGTTTTTCTTTTTGTGTGTTTTTTTTTTTTTTTAATGAAAAAAGATCCTTAATTCAGTAACAAGTGTGAGCAAGCGTATGTTTAAATAATAAGAAAAGTTGGGAATGAAAACAGTTGCCTGAAAGAGAGATGATTTGTTTTCATTTGGGGGTTTTATGCTGTCAGTTGCCTTTGAACATACTTCAGCATCTCTAGTTCAAAAATCTTATTACAGTGCTTCTGAAATTAATGAATATAAACACATTCTTGTTACTGACCCTTGGAGTGTGTTAGTATTTCCAGTTAGATATCTATTTTTCTCTGATATCTTTCGTCAGTTAAGTGCAGTATAGACAAATCCTGCAGTCACATTCTTTCACAACTACATTTTTCAGTGCAGTGTGTTTTCATTCTAAGGAGACATTGTTAAGGTAATAGTTACCAATTGCCTTCAACTGGGTTGACTTCAGGTAGGAACTATATCTCAAAGTGCAGGTCTGCAGAATGCAGTATCAGTGAAAGACACTTTAAGTACACTTCTGATTATAATTTACGTGCCCCGAAGCTGTTGCTTTCTGATCACAGCAGTTTGTTAGTTCTGGAGTTCTCTGATGGTGTATTTTCTTGAAAATGTCAAAATTGTATATTTGAAGCATTGTTCTTAGGCTTTTCATCTTCACTTTTGTGTTTTGAAATTGCATCATCTCATGTCCTGGCATGCTGAAAGCTGTAATGGCTTATAATGTATCTCTGTTTTTTTCTGAATTATTGGTAAAATTGGGTTTTTCCTTACGGTATAATTGAAGTTGTAGGTGATGACTAAATGCTGCTACTAGTAACTTCAAATGAAAGCATCAGTCATTTTTCATAAGATCAGAATGTATTTTTAAAAGGTAGAATACTATGCTTCATGCATTTGAAAGTGAACAGACCTGATGAACTGTTTTGGAAACCAGGCAGATGACAGCGAGTGATTGTAACATCACCTGTCTAAGTAGTGTTTCAAACAGATAAAGCTGACTGATGCAGTCTGTCGTGGAAAACAAAATAGTACATAGAATATACTTTAGTTCAGGAAGGACTTGAATATGTAAGACTGTGCAGTACTGGTAGCTTGTTTTATCTAGGTATACAAAAATGATACTGCTCATTTTCATGAAGTTCCACTCTGACATACACTTGAATAGAAGGTGAAGTGTTGATAAGTGTCTTAAACCCAGAAATTACTTTTTCTCATTACTGTGTATGAGCTAAGCAGATGCAGCAGCTACTTAAACTCTGCTACCCTGCAAGTACTTTAGGAATGTGAATGGCTTTGTGGTGTCATACTAGGACAATTTATTCCTTTCAGTTTCTTAGATCTAATTTAGTTCTAAATATCTCCTTTAAACAAGCAAACGAACAAAAACCCCAAGCCAAAAGCACAATTAAACACACACACAAACCCCACCAAACAGGTGTATCCCCCCCAGCCCTTAAACTTACACCATTTTTTTTTTTCTTATTAAAAATAAAAATGTTGTATCCTTGGAAAGGTGTGATAACTCCCAGTTAGGTTGTGATTTGCTGTAGTGGATGTTTACTGTGAACAACAGACTGTAAAAGAGAAAATGTCAGGCTTTTAAATTGGAATGTGCTTTCTTTTTGAATTGTTACTGTTTTGAGTTCATATGTAAAAAGTTCAGATAATGTTATCTGGGTATTTTGTCTCTGCCTTAATTTGTTAAATTAATCCTTTAATTAATGTCCTTTGAGATCTCCTTCCCTTAGTGGAGCTTGTGCTAAGACAGATCCCTTGTACAGAACCAGCAAGTTAATATTAGCTGTTTCTTAAGTGAGACACTATCGTCTCTGTGCCTTTTGCAAGCTCATAGGAAATGCAGCTGACGTTAGGAAGCTTGGGTGGGGACTACAAGGAGCTGGCAAATACTGTGGAGTTTAGCGCCAGACGTGCTGACACAACAGTACTTTACTTGTAAAAGTTTTCTTCAGGCTGCTAATTCTGTCTTCAGAGTAACTGGAACGAAAGCAGCGTCTCTGATGCCAAGTTAAAATAGCTAAAGCAACAGTATATGGGAAATTAAGAATGCCTGTTTCTTTCCACGGCTTACATCCTCAGAAATACTAGAAAAATGAGCAAGCTCCTCTCTTAATGAAAGAATGAGTTACGAACAGTGCCATAGAATTAGTGCACTGCAAAACAAGCCCCATCTCACTTTAGTGTAAGTGGCAAAAAACAGCTCAAAGAGGGAAAGGCTAGCAGTGTGAAGTCTCTGTAAATACAAAGCTCTGTCTGTTTTCTGTCACACTTTCCATTTATGTAATATGGCAGTTCACAGTCATATTTCCTAAGGCATCCTTTTAATAACTTCCCTTAGCCTTCAAATGAAAATTCTTCAAGTGTATCTAGACTTTGAGAAATGCTGGGATGTTAAATACGAATGCTGTTACTTAAAGTGATATGGTCAAAATCTTTATAGTGTTTTATGTCTTGAATTTGTGGTATTTCTGGTCCATGTAAAAGCTGAAGGAGTGAGTAGCAAAGAAAAGCTTTGAAGGGCTGTGAAAGTAGAATCCAGCTTCTGTTTTGCAGGAGTCCAGGCTGAATATGAGTTGCTGCTACCCTACTGTCTCTGTTTCTGTGCATGCGAGGACTTTCAGGTGACATCATGGAGGCAAATCTTGCAGGGGGAGGCATGCCTGACTTATAAAAGATAAAAACCGGTGCCATGTTGGTAGAAGGATGCAGCTCAATTGCATAAGCATATAGGCATTTTTTTTGGACTTCACTCTGAGATTGTAGGAAGAGCTTCCTTCCCTTCCCCTGAGTGCTAGAATTACTTAACAGGACTCAAGTGTTGAAAGAAATGAGATTTAGATGGTAAATTTAATCTGTTCAGTGATTGCTTGGTGCAGTATACCATACCAGGTTAGCTTTAATGTTATTACCCCTCTTATAGGAAGCAGCTGCATTGTGCTCTCCCACAAAAGTAAAATCTCAGTAAAAGATTCTTTGCCTAGAGCAACTGGATGGCAGTATCTTGCATCCATGAGAGGCACTGGCTTCTGCTGACCTCAGAATTGAGGATCACGTATGAAATCTCTTGTTCCCTGATTCTTTTATTAAGGTAAGGTGAAATATAAGCAATATATCAGAAGGAAAGGCTATTTTAAAATCATGGAGGTTATTTTGCATGAACTGTTGTCATATGAATTCAGAACTGGATTGAACAGTTTTTCTCTGCAATCATCTTTATCATCTTTTGTAGCATTTCTAATCAACCCAATTCTGCAAGGCTGATGTATTTCAGACTTAAGGTTCACCTTTTCCTGAAGTGTAGCTTTTAGAAAGTTTGCTTTTAAGTCTACAAAATATAAACTGGTGCTTTCTGAATCCTACATAGCAAATTGCTGTGTAGCCCATGACTTGACCAAATCAAACTGTAAGGCACGCCATAAATTTTTTTTTGTACTTCTGGGTAGCAATCTGTTCCCATATCTGTCTATATGTTCTGTAGCACATCTGTAGGAGTTACACTTCTGTAGTGTCTTGTTGCTCGCAAATTGTTGCCTGTGTTATTTTTCCCCCCAACTATGTAAATTTTCATTCTGAACCAGATCCTGGGTTTAACTGTGACTGTACCAAGGAAGGCATGTGTATCTTAGCTCCACATAAGGGGTCTAGAGGACATGTTTGGGGAAGAGAATAGAGGCTTGTTTAACAAAAGATTAATTTCCTTTGAGGTGATAATAGAAAACCTGTGGAGAACATTAAGTCTTTATCTTGGTCCCTGAAATGTGTTGAATGAATGAGGATCTGATAGCTATAATGGTGACTCTCAGCTTCCAGGGAGAAGTTTCTTTGTTGGGTAAAAATTGTGCATTGTCACTGAAGTGATCTGGACATTCTCCAAGATTTAAACTGTCTCATGGGATGTATTGCTGGCATTCTCTGTGGCCTGTTTAAGCATTTGTGTTTACAGATGTGTAGGGTCAACTATTTGCAGCACAGGGAGACTGCACTTCCTGTGGGTTGAATGGTGTTGCTTAACTGTGGTCAGCTGAATTCCTTGGACAAGAGTTGAATTTTTGTAATGTAGAATCAACAGTCTTTGCCAACAATAGCTGGCAATGAATGCCTGTGCAAGGCTAGCATGAATTAATTTCTGATGCTGTATTAAATATTGTGGACTCTGGGTTTTGGTTTTTTCCTGCATGGTTCTGACAAATGAACTGCAAGAATGGCTTTGTAATTATTCATTCCGGCTTTCACGCTAACTCTTTACATCTGAGCATGATAATAAACTGTAAATGTATGCAATTTTTATAAAGCTTATGGACAAATACATGCTTTGACTTCAGAATGCTTTTTCATAAATTTAGTAGCTGACACCAGATTTATTAGACACTGATACAGTATGAATCTCAATTTTATATATGTATAATTTCTTTTTTTCAGATGGAGCAATTATCAGATGAAGAACTTGACCATGGTGCAGAAGAAGATAGTGATAAGGAAGATCAGGATTTGGACAAGATGTTTGGGGCCTGGCTGGGGGAGCTGGACAAACTCACACAGGTTAGGGAGGTTTCAATTCTTCATGAGTATTGCATGTTTCTTTTCAGTTGGATGATAACTACTTAGCAGTGCTACTCGCAGCGAAGTAGACTGTAGCATGTGGCCGGTTCAGTACTCTTCAAAAGTTTCTAAATTGTCTTGTTTTCCCCATCTCAAAGTTGTTAAATTTGTTTTTCAAAACCTGCTAGTTTGACCTTTCCCAAAGGATATGTTTCCTTCTGGCAACTATGGAACCTGGTATTTGTCCTCATATATACAATGAAACACTGACTTAAGCTGGCTAGAGGTAGGCTCTATCTCCAAACATATGGTTGGACATTGTCAAGCTATGGCAAGCAGTATTTATTTGTTGCAGCTGAAGAGCAGTAGGGAGCAAGAGATTGTGAATGTTTCACTGATGGCATGGTAAGGTGCCCTGATACACCCTAGAAGAGTCACCATTATTCCAGAGTATCCTTCCTGCAGCTGATAGGACATTTCCTTTTGGCACATTTTTCTAGGGCTTTTTCTTTTCTTCATAAGCAGATCTTGAATTTTCCATAGTATGCTAGATTCCTGGGGTGATAGACCATTTCTCTGTGACTGCTATGTTTTTTCTCAGGCATGTGAGCTGGCCCTCCTGAATAAGATATTTAATCCCCTTCCTCTTTGACTTAAGTAAAGGTATGATACCTCAAGTTTCGTAAAGCTAGAGAAGAGGTATCTTTTCTCATCTTACCCAGAGACTGAAGGAACATTGAGATAATCCATATGACAGCATTTCAAGTTCAGACTTACCTCTGTTATCTTCTGGTTAAATTTCTGCTTGCAAGATTTAAATGTAGACAACACTCTAGGGGAAAATGGCTTTATGATTATTCCACCCCCCCAACTTGTGCATGTAGGAAAACAAAGAATCTTGTCTTTTGAGGTGAATGGAAGACAGTGAAATAAATCTGTGTATCTATAGGAACTCTTGGGATTTTTAAACTTCCTGTGAAGGATTTCCAGCAGTAACTGGGAGGTGTTTTAGCAGCATGGGCTCTGTAAATGATCTCAAATGAGGGTCTTCACAGAAAAGCACAATGGGTAATCAGACTTAGGTTTTTTTTTTGTTCTCTGCTCCCTTTTTTTCAAGTATGAGCAGCGTAGAAATGTAAGCATACTTCACTTGGAGCTTACAGCTACACTATTGGCATACAGGCTGATATCTCAGTGGTGATTTCTCAATTTGCAGTCATGATCCATGCAAAGTTATTAAAACCTACTAACAGATAGTCAAAAGGATAACCCACTTTGTTTTTCACTTTCCTATTACTGTACAACACAGTTGGCAGGATAACCTCACAGTTGCCCTTCTTTTGTGACCACTGAGAAATGGCATTTTCCCACAACTTTGAATGACCTCATATGGTTTTGTATAATAAACAAGTTAATGCAGTTAGTTGTGTCTCAGTTTGATGAAAAGTGATTGTGTCTTGATGCAGCTGTCCCAATAAAGTCTGAATAAAGGGGATGATTAGAGCTAATGAGCTTCAAAGTGCATTCTCCTGCACCTCATAATTTGTTTCCGTTTATCAACTGGACTCTAAGAGCAGTAGGAAGAAGGAATTTTTTCTTTTTGCCCCTGAGTTCCTTGAACTTTAACTTCCTTTTTGGATTTTCTAAATGTTTATTTGTGGGGTGGATTGAAAGTAAGGCCCAGATTTCTCCCAGATGCAAGTTCTTAAAAAATTTGTAGTTAAGATGCCCATGAGATCATTTGAATTCACATTGTCCTCTTTGACTATTGATCTGATAAAAGCATTATAAAAAGTAGTCACAAAATCTGCAACAGAAGAACAGTGTTTGGCAGTGATGCAGAGCGCATTAACATTTGTCCAACACTAGTTATCCTACTCTGTGGTGCGGGTTAAAGGAAGGAAATCTTGCCTTGCTTTTCATGATCATGCAGACCTAAGCTTTTGGTGCTGTTCCAGTTTTTAGCAGCTCTCCTAACTGGTAGTGAGCATCATAATGTGTTATAGAGAATGTACCTTGATAATAATGAGAACATTTCATGTGTGTCTTGAAGGATATGAAAACCCGAATTTAATAATTGTTGTGGTTTACGCCCAGTCAGCCACGCAGTTCACTCAGTCTCCCCTTTTTCTTCTCACTGCTCTCAGAGGGATAGGGAGGAGAATTGAAAGAATATAACTCCCATGGGTTGAGATAAGAACAGTCCAATAACTAAGGTGTAAAACAAACCACTTCTGCTACCACCAATAATAATAATGATAATAAGGGAAATAACAAGGGAAGAGAATACCACTCACCACCGATACCCAGCCTGACCAAGCAGTGAACCCCCTCTTCCAGGTCCCTGCCCCAAGTTTTTACACCCTGGGCATGACGTGCTATGGTATGGAATACCTCTTTGGTCAGTTTGGGTCAGGTGTCTAAGGTATAACACAAACCAGTTCTGTTACCACCAGTAATGATAATGATAAGGGAAGTAACAAGGGAAGAGAATACAACCGCTCAGCACCTGCTGACCGATACCCAGCCTGACTGAGTGGTGATCGAGCCCTTCCAGGTAACTGCCCCCAGTTTATATAGTGGGCATGACATGCTGTGGTATGGAATACCTCTTTGGTCAGTTTGGGTCAGGTGTCCTGTCTCTGCTTCCTCCTGGCTTCTCCTTCTCCCTGGCAGAGCATGATACTCAGTAAGTCCTTGGTCAGACTAAACATCACTGCAACAACTAAAACCATCTGTGTTATCAGCGCTGTTCCCAGGTCAAAAGTCAAAAACACAGCTCTGCACCATCTACTAAGGAGAAAAATGACTGCTACTGCTGCACCCAGGATGATAATTAAGTTAAAACACTTTTTAGATGCTTTTAACTGGAATGTATTTGCATGTTGTGGTATTCTATGAGTTCAGTCTGAAGCAAAGAGCTGTAATTTGCCTATTCTGTCTCCAGTTTCACTGCTGCCTCTGGGGTTGTAGATAGATACTATTTTTATTTTTTTCATTTGTCCTGTGTCAGACAATATGTAACTTCTGTGAAAAGTACCAGGGGTGAGGTTTTTTAATACCTTAAGGAAGACAAGGCTGCATCACTGGCTTCTCCTCACTAAGTGATAATTGACTTCCCAAAGAAGCAATTTTTTTGTTTTGAAATTCAAACCAAAGTGAGGAGAGAAGGGAGTTCAGCAAAAATAAATAGTGGGGAAAAAAATAGTGCATCTGATTTTTAACAGAAAGCTTAGTGAGAAGCCTTGTTCTGTTGGAGCTAAAAAGGTGCGTTTCTTTCAGGTAAGCATACCTTCAGGAAAGTTTTATTAGAACAACCATTGCTTAAGTTCAAGCTCTTTGCAGGCCTGTTAAGCCTCAGCAGCAGCAAGAGCTAGGTTCCTCATGTAACCTTGTTGCTCCAAGGGCAGCAGTTCCAGACCCTGTCATCATGGGTTGCCAGCTGGATAATAGTACTCTGCTGCTTGCTACTTAAAAAATACTGGTATTTACTATAAAATTATGCTCACATTAGCCTTCAAAACATAACAACTTAATGTATTAGCTAGAATTATGTCCCTCTCTCCTAATACTAGTTTTTCTTTAAAAAGATAAATATATTTCCCTACATAAACTGACCAGGGTTTGCTTTCATAATTTAATGTTCTTCACAGGAAAGACTTAATGAGAAAAATGTCTGAATTTAGCCAATTTTAAATCCCTTTTAATAAAAAACAGTTCTTCATGGAATGCTTTTTTGTGCTTATGCCGTGATTATGCTCATAAGCTAATGATGCTTTTCTTAGAGGGAATGCCACAAGTTCAAATGTGTTTACACGCTTGTGCAGTTCGCTGCAAATTTGTTGTTACAGGTAAGCTGTCTGTTTCAGAGTGAGCTGGTATGTAACACCACTTAAAAATGCATTTGGAACATGCTTCCATTCTTTTGATTCTAAAAGAAAGAAAAACTAAATTAAAAAGAATGTGTTTAACCTTTTTTTTTTTTTTTTTCCATTGAATATCTGAGGCTAAATTTCTGATGTATATTTCAATGTTTGAAATCTAAAGTCTGAATGAGCTGGTTTCTGTGTTGGTTTTGGTTTTGTTTGCTTTTTTTGTTGTTGTTGTATTTTTTTGTTTGTTTTTTTTTGTTTTTTTTTTTTTTTTTTTGTTTGTTTTGTTTTTTTTTTTTTGCTTTTCTAACATGCCAGGAGTTTTTGAAAAGCTTCTCTTAGAGAAAGTTACTTTTATCATAAATGTTTGCTTACCCAGTTTGCTGTCAAAACTATGCCCTGTCTGGTTTTTTTTGTCTTTTTCAGAGTTTGGACACAGACAAGCCTATGGCACCAGTGAAGAGATCACCCCTCCGTCAGGAAACCAATCTTGCCAACTTCTCATATCGCTTCTCCATGTACAATTTGAATGGTTTGTTGAATTATTTACCCTTTCAAATATTAGTTTTGGGAAAAAAAAGACCAACCTATTCCAGCTATAAATCATAGAATAGTTGGGGTTGGAAAGGACCTTAAGAACATCTAGTTCCAACCCTCCTGCCATGACAGCACTGTAAAATATAAGCACGTTTAAATATACTTTTAGCTGAAGTGAGAATGTTTGCTTTCTGATGGCACAGATTTTTTAGTATCTTAAACCAGTTTCTTTTATAGAACCTAATATCTGAGAATTGTAGCCTAGTTTTTATACAGAAATATACAATCTAGGATCTGGGCTCAGAAAAAAAGAATTGGTGTATAACTGTTAAATAGGGAAAAAAAGTATCTTGCTTCATGGGACAGGATGCAAGAATATAGCTACGGAATGCTTTCACAGTAAAAAAATAAAGTTTTTCCTTGTTTTAAAATAGCTTCCCCTGGTTATAATGCAGGAGCCTGCAATTTAAAGGCTTGAGTAGTTGTATAGTATTTTGTGGGTTTGAGTTTTTTTAAGCGGTGTCACATACCTTGCATTGCTTGAGTGGAAACGCTTAGCAAAATATCTCCACTTCTTTTGAAAAGTCAAAGCATGTTATTATACAAATGTACTTTTAGATTCTGTTCACAGGACAGCAGTTTAAGCTTTTCAGGTGTAAATTGAATGGTCATAGACTTTTTTTGTCAGGAAATGTATTTAACCAAACTAGTTTGTTGGTTTGTTTTTGTGAGTTTTTTTAGTTGCTCCTAGAACAGTTGGGATTAGTAGTGCAAATAAATTTCTGATTGGCATAAGCAGAGATTTTTACAATACAAATGGGAAAAGAAACTACAGCTTCCATTATTCCCGTAACCTGTTAAATTTGGTAACATAACATGAAACATTTCACAGACAATGAAGTGACTGATGTACTGAAAACTTGTTTGTTGCAGAAGCCCTGAATCAGGGAGAGACTGTGGATCTAGATGCCCTTATGGCTGATCTCTGTTCCATAGAGCAGGAGCTTAGCAGTATTGGGTCTCATTCAGCAAACCATGCTGCAGTGAAACGCCTTGCCACAGAATCCAAGGCTCAGAAACCGCCTGCTAGCCGAACTTCTACTAAGCACAGCAGCATGAAAGGATTATCCTCATCTGGTAAGGTGACTAAACCATCACATGCCAATGTATCTTTGGATGACATCACTGCACAGTTAGAGAAGGCCTCTTTGAGCATGGATGAGGCAGCCCAACAGTCTGTTGCAGAAGACACCAAACCAGTAGTTACTGCTCAGCACAGGAGGACAGCATCTGCTGGCACAGTGAGTGATGCTGAGGTGCGCTCAATCAGTAACTCCTCCCGTTCCAGCATAACCTCTGCAGCTTCCAGCATGGATTCCTTGGATATTGATAAAGTGACAAGACCTCAGGAACTGGACTTGATGTCACAAGGGCAACCGATCACTGAGGTAGGGTGTCACTAATTCAAGATTTTGGCTTGGTTTGGTTTTGTTTGTCTTTAAACTCATCTGTCCATTGTCCCTCCCTATGCTGACCCTCCTAGCTAATTATCTTAGGTGCAGTAGGGTTGATTAAAGATTAAGGCAGCTTTTTTTTTTTATTTTTGCATGGTCTTCAAATGCTGTGGCTGCTTCTTTCTCTGGTTTTGTTACTGTGTGCAAGAATCTTTTTAAATAACGATTCTTTTTTTTAATGACTTTCCCCATATCTTCCTTCTCTTATGCCTGTCATGGATTTTAATATTTTGTAGTTAATGGGTTTATCCTAAGTAAATCTCATTTCTTCTTTTTCATTTAAATCTGAGGAGCACACAGCTGTTGAACAAAGAAAGTATAACTGACAAGACTACATTCCTTTTAAAATACACTTCGTACACATGAAGCAACTTAGTGCCTATCCAGAGCTATGCTATACCAGTAATTTGCTGCTACTTAATATTCTTTTTAATGTATGACAGGGAGAATTGTTTAAAGCAATGCACAACACAAAAACAGCTGGGCTGAGATACAGCAAGAACAGACGTTCATTTAGTATTTTGATACCTCGGCATTGCTTAATCAGAGGGGAAGCTTTTCAGTAAAAACACAGGCAGTTTGGGAACATTGAAAGTGACGGTGACTTGTGTAAGGAAATGAGAAAAAATATTGTGGTGAATTTACAGAACTTAAATTAGAAGATGTCATGTAGAAATACTCTCTGAAACAGAAATCTGGCCTGTTCTAAAACCAGTTATACTAATATGTGTGTTCTCTTTTATGGGAGAAAACTGGAATAAGCTGAGTTTATTCTAATAATAATTAACCCTAATTTGAATGAGCTGTGCTGAAAACATACGTCTACCCATCTGCAGCAAAAGTTCATTTGATATAAGGAGTGAATGATTCAGGCTTGTCACTGTGATGATCAACTCCACAAGGTCACACTTAAATTTAAATCTTTATTTGAAGTGGTGAGAAATGAATAAGTGACAGTTTAGGTAAAATATCTCTCTGTAACAAATATTAGTGTTCAGTATTTATTTTAAATTAAATTATTTAAGATTATTATTTTATTGGAGATTTGTATTGAGTGAAGCAAACCAGAGGTAGATAAAAGTGTATTTTTTTTATTTCTCTTAGGAAAGTTAAAATGCAAACCTGTGTGTTATTGCTGTAGGCCTAAGTGTTGCAACCAGTCTATGACAGTCATTGATTATATTGTTGCTTGTCAATCATCTTCTTTCTGTAGTAAGACAAGGCTTATTTTGGTGTGGGGTTTTGTTGTTTGGTTTTGGGGTTGTTTTTTTTCCTGTTATTCATGCTGATATTTCATTTGTTTTGGAGTTTTCATGTAGGCAGTTAGGCAATACTGCATTTTTGTCCCTCAGGCTAAAAATATTCTTTCCTTGAAATAATTGCTTCTGTAACTTGCATAGTACAAGAAAGACTTAAATTTTGCATTTCTTTATTTTTAAAAAACTCATGGTGTTATCTGCAGTTGATTTTGCAGGTCTCCCTCTAGATCTTAGCCTCTTTTACTTCAGGGGTGATACGCTGGGGCATCAGTAAGATTGCCCATCTTGTCCTTTATCTCTCCAGTTCTTCATGCTGCATGAGTAATCAACAAACCACCTGCTGCATTCTACCTAACTTGATGTTGGTGAATCAAGAGGTCAAGGAGTTGCTTTGTCTTCACAAGAAGCTAATCTGTATTGCTTCCAGTGTTGCAGTTGCTTTCTGTGCTCTTAGCCACTGTCTGTAAGGCTCAAAATCACCTCAAAAGCTTTTCTCACAAAGACATGCAAGCACTGCTTTTGTAAATGTGGTGATTGCTTCTCATAAGAATGTGGTTGTTGTTTCCCTAATCAGATAAGTTGATAAAAATGATTCCTCTGAAGGAGGTAACCAGAAAGTGTTGGTAATTTGAGAGCCAAGTTTTGCTCTCTGGCTGAAACCTCTACACTCAGTAGCAGTGCTGCTTTTTTTTTTCTTTTTTTGACTCTTTCTATTCTTTTTCAATAGCCTGAGGAAGGTGTTAAACTCTCAGAAATTTTCCCCAAGTTTACAGAGTTGGTGTTCAGCTATTCAGTACTAAAACTATTATGGGATGGGACAGGACTTTTTCAGAAAAGGGGAAAATAGCACATTTTTTGAGTTTGTGACAGACTCCGGTGATGATTTTGAAATTAACTTCACCTTATAAATGAATAGAAGCCCAGGGATTCCTTGATAGAATCATTGGATACAAACAAAAGAGTTTATTTCCTTTTTCATTCATTTAGTGTCTTTAAACTACTGTTCAGGGGTTTGCTAATCTCCATGGCTGGGGTGTAAACTGAACCAGCTTTTCCTAGTATGGCTGACTTCCACCCACACAGTTGACTCAGTGGCGCTGTTTCTAATAGAGGACATTCCTCTGAGGATGTAGACTTTGAAGAGGACATAGTGCCTGTGTATTAAACCCAAGAATTTATTTTATGCAGATAGTGGCTGTGGCCATAGCAGATCTGTTTTAAGATTTGCTATTCTCACATAGTGCTTCGAGTTAACTCTTCTCTCTTGCCTGTCTTCCTTGAGACTGTAATTGAACTGAACTTTAAAATTCTTCTTTGCTGCTATGGTTCTTGCAAAAGAGGTCAGTGATTTGGCAGTGCTGCCCTTTTGACTGACCCTTTCTGTCCTCTCAAGGTAGTATAGGTACTTAAAAAAGCCATCCTTTCTTCTGCATCTTGACGTTACACTCTTCCTCTTGTGATTTGCAGTAAAACAGTAAAATTGAAGACCTTTTTGATAGAGGGAAATGCTTGTCTGAAAAAGGATATTGAGCTTTGTAGTTATTAATTTCAGTATTCTGTCTTAGAAAAACAGTTCTGCTATATATTTAAGAGCTTCCTGACCCGGACATGTAAAGAAATCCTGTAAGAGAACTGCCTTGCATTGAAGTTATGTATAGTTTAGTATACCTTCTGAGGGGTAACAGTGACAAATGTCATGAAAAGAGGCTGAAATTCTATAGTCAGACAAAATGGGAGGTTATGACTTCCCTTTCTTCTCATCCTTCCTTCCATAAAGCTCTTATTTACATTGTCTCATCTCTTACCATGCCCCAGCTTTGGTATTTAGAGTAATTTAACACACCAAAACATACCACTTTTATTTTGGGGCTCATTCTGTGTTATTTGGGTGAATTGTAAAGGCTCAGAGGAGTCTAATGTGTGCTGATGTGCAGTAGGATTGTAGACAAGAACTGGAGCCTGAAAGGGACAGCAGGAGTGCATGCATTGGTTATAATGGATTTTTCAAATCTTTTTGCCTGAACAGTGGGACAGACAGCTTAGTGTCATGGTCTTCTTTTTCTCCTAGCACTCTGTGCTGCCGGACCTTCTGGAACTGAAGCTATATCAGCGTCATGACAGATGGTAACACTGTTACCATATTACTGACTTTGTAGTCTCAGGGTCTTAGTGTTACCAAGTATGATCTTGTCTGCATGAGTGTTCTTCAGTCTCCTCTAAGCGCTGCTGAATAAGAGAAGCTGTTTCCCTCCCACCAAAGGCCCCTGTAATTTTTGCTAAATTGAAACTTGTCTTTCACAGAAATATTTCCCAAATCCTTGCTTGAACAGTGTTCTTCCTTAAATTTGTAGGTTATGTTTTGCCTTCTCTGCTTTTAGTTATGTAATGAGTGGCATACATTTAAATCTTGGTTTCTGCCTGTGGAATACTTTACTTGAATCTAGATTGAATGAGTGATATAATAGCATGAGTTAAAGGTAGGGGAAGTGACAGCTATATGACTAATTTGTCCCTTCTACCCACCCATCTTATTTTTTCCTTCCTGTTTCTGTCCCTCTGCCACCAAGAAATTGCCTCTGTTTTCAGTAAGCTTTTCTAGGCCAACAGCAGAAGAGAGTAGTGGAGAGAGAATGGTGAACTGGGGTTATCATGCTCATGTTGCTAGTTATGTCTGACTGGTGAAAGGATCTATTTATGGACAGTCACTGTTACTGTCCTGCATTTACTCACTGAAGTGGTTGCAGATTAGTTTGAAGTCTGCCATCTGCACAATACAGCTTCTCTTCCCTCCCAGTATGATGGAGTTCTTTGTAATCCAGTTTGCACAGCTGAGAGATTCTGATTTCCATGTGGAGACAAAGCATAATTTAGCAGTTGGTAATGCCTCTTCCTCTCTTCTCCTCTCTCTCCCTTGCCCAGCTTTTACTTAAGTTCACAGTAGTTTTAGACTGCATATATAAGAGGTGAAAATCATGGCAAGGACTGCAAGTGCGTTAGAACTTCAGGTTCTTTGCTTCACTTGGCAGAGGAGGAGGTAGTATGTAGTAAATTCTCCCATTTCTTTGGGGGAAAACAAAGGAGCTTTGGAGGCATGACACAAAAATAATTGTAGTGTGAGCTAAACACGTATAGAGAAATACTTATTGGCTAATATCTCCAGTGGGTTAAAGCAGAAAACTTGAAATGGGCATAAAAAAGACAAAGTTTGTGTTTCATAGCAATTTTGCCTTGGTTCTTGTTTGGACATGTCACTAAAATAATACTTGCTATGCAGTGGCATAACACAGAAGCTGTTCTACCCATTAATGATCATTGTAGATTGTTTCATGTGTGATTACTAAATGTTACGTTGTATGAAAATACAGTTAAATTTCTCTATGAAGAGACAACAGCCTGTAATACGTATGTATATGGTCTATGGTAGGCAATAGTGTCTTAAAATAGAATTGGATTGTTGAACCTCATGTACTGTTTGTAGGTGATTTAAAGGACAGTTGTGGGCTATTTTAGCTCTTGGAGGAGTAGAGCGTTATTGGCTCTTGTATTTTGGGAGCTTGAGGTTTGAGTAGTTTTCCTTATGTTCCGTGCTTTGTGTGGTTAGCAGATGTGAAGGATGTTAGTCTCAGATTTGGGAGAGTACTCACAGATATGCAGCAAACAAGGCATAACAGACGTTACTTTTCTGTTTCTTCTAACAACTCTTAAAAAAAATTAATTAACTTCATTTTCTGCCAGTTCTGTTACATCCATAGTTTTGTACGCAAAGTGTATTCTGGAGTGTTTCCAGTTATCCTTTTCCTAAGCTGAAAATAGTCAATGGAAAGACTTAATTTGAAACATAATTAGACCATCTCTTCCTCTTTTTCTTTTTTTCTTTCTTGATTATTAGTTACTAAGTATTTTTTACTAAGTCAACAGTAAAGGAAAATTGTGCATAACTTGAAGCACTTTGGCTTTCAGTTTTCTTGTCATAAGAAGCGTGAGCCATCCAGTTTTCAGATGTTCCTGAAATAAACGTAAAGTGACTCTTCACTTGCCAGATTTTTGGAGGCTTTCAAAACATCCTCCGAGATAAACATATCACTTTATAAAATATAAACAATACTTATGTATTTTGGTAATCAAATGTGATTGGCATTCATCATGAAGTTTATGCATGACAGTAAAACAGTTTTCATCATCTGATGCACTAGAACCCAAAGATTACCAATATACTCTTTCCAATTGTTGCAAAACTGACACCTAAATTTGTTTATTCTTCATCAACATTTACTTGTAGAATCTGCAAAGCAAATGATAGAAAAGAAGGGTTTTTTTTTGTTTGTTTCATCTGGTAAGAATTTTGAATTGGACTCCAAGAGAGACATTCTAAAAGCTTAAATCGCCACACATGCATTGTATAGTAGGTTTTAAAAATTGGTTTGTATAGATTTAAAAGAAGTGAAAGGAAAATGAGAACATAAACATTATCCATGTATTGGTAAATCCTTGTTTCTCCAATCAGCGTATCCAACCGATTTCATAGGCATGAATTTAAAAATCTACCCTATGATTTATTTTGTTTTTTCCACGTAAGGGGTCACTAACTAAGGTATAGCAGGAACCATAAAGCATATGAGAATGTATTTATCTTCTGAGATTACCTGTCAGCTTTTCCTCACACTGATGAATAAGCTTAAAAGTTTCCTCCCTGGAAGGAGCAGGAAAATGGACAGTGTCATAAATGTCTTGTTTGACACAGCCTCTTGGCAAAGCTGCTATCAATTAAAAAAACAAATTTATGATATATCTTCTTACCTTATGTATGAACACTAAAGGCATTGTCTATACCTAAATGCAGTTCTTTCTGTTCTGTAGTGTTGGAGTCTTCTCCAGTAGACGAGCAACTGAATGAGTCAAATTCTGCCATTTTAAATGTATTTATCTGCAGTTAAAGCTGCTTCTTCAGAAACTTTCCTGGTAGCCCATTGCGTGTGGCAGTAGTAAGGACAGTTGTCTCCAGCAAAGCTGTACTGTATCAGTTAGAGTTTGCCTGTGATGTGCTACCTTTATTGCATTATGTTTCTCTAGAGATACAAACACTTGAAGGTTTCTATTCTTCAGCTGTTCTGACTTTCTAAGATGGTGCGCAGTTCAAGGTTCATCTGCCTTCACCTTCCAGTTGTAGTAAACTTCTGTCTACTGCAAGAAAAGAATGTAAGTTGATGGTAGTCAGCTGAGCTGGTACCCTCTTAAAATTGTTAGACTTCTCTGTGTGTGTATGCGTGTACATGTGCTGTTATGATTAGTAATGATAACAGTAGAACAGCTGCTGTTGCTGATGGAAGCTGTCTGCAGTCCAGCGACCTTTTTTATCCTTTTTAGCTTCCCCTCCTACCTCTACATGCATTGATTAGAGAAGTTGCTATCACGGATTTGGCAGTTGTAGAAGACCAGTTTGAATTGCGTGCTGAGTATAAATAACCACACTTTACATCTTGCTTGTATTCAATAGGATTTATTGAGGAAAAAATATGTCATTGATACAGACAAGCTAAGAAGATGGCTGCTTAGAGGTTGGAACTCCTACTAGAGTCATCTGAAAGAGACAAAATACCTTAGATCAATGACCAAGCAAATCTAGGCAACATATGTCTCAGAAGAAGCAGTCTCGGACCAAGCCATTAGACCTGAGTTGAGAAATGAGAATTCGTGCCTTATGTTACCAGATTTTTGTCAGAAGCGCTGCAGGGAGTTGTATGCTTTGATTGCAATTTCCAATGAAGATATCACTCTACAAGTTGTGATAGATTAATGGAGCTTTTAAACCGGCTAATTTCTTTGTAGATAGACCAGTCCACTTAAAACCAAGACAAATAAATTGCTTTACTTTTTATGTATCATTTAATTAGACTAGGGAAGAGAAATACTAGGTCTGTAGGAAATTAGCAACAGTTTACTTGTTTGTCCTTACTACAGGTTGCCAAAAACCTAATTTGTAACAGATGACAGATTAAGAACCTAGCAGCTGATTATGGAACATTAAACTCTTGAGAGGAGAAAAGAATTTATGCAGCTTTCTTCAACTGCGTACACTTCTAACTTACAGGATGAAAACTTGGGTTTATCAGGTTTCTAAAGGATTTTAGACCCAAAAAATGAGGCTTTTTGTTCTGGAGAGACAGCTGAGAACTGTCCTTTTAGCTGTATTGGATTTGTGCATGCTGGTTAGTCTTAAGTCTGTTATAGTATAATAAAACTTGTCTGCAAATACAAAGAGAAGTCTTTAGTTAACCAAATTTACAGCCTGGGTTACAGTTGCCTGTGTTTGATACTTAGTAGTCTCATGTCTGTAAAAGTTCAAGATTTTAGACCAGTTGGCTTTATGAAAGCAAGTCTGATTTTTTTTTTCATATGCCTTACCTGGTTTTAACCAAAAGGATAGGTTTGTGACTTTGACTCTCTCCAGCTCTGTGTATCCATTCTTTTCTGATGGTTGAACTTTGGATCATTTGATGTCTACAGTAATTTTTTAAGAACTGATTAGTAGTTTAGAAGTCAGCAGACATATAAGCAAGTGTTACTTAATACAGGTACTACTTGGTGTAAAAGGCAGCAGGTTCAAATAAAACCAATTAAAGCTATGTGTACTTTTATTCCTTAGGTATCTTATCTACTTTGATGTCTTGTTTTCTGTGCTGCAGTAGAGCCCTTCACAGAATGAAGTATCTGCTATTCTTTCTCAAACTAATGCAGTTACATGTGAATTAGTCTTATTAAAGTTTGGTGAGTTTTTTCCTTCTTTCAGTCTTCTCCTTGATGCATCTCTTTGGACGGATGAGACAACCATTTCATGTGAAATTATACTCCATTTTATTTAATTTTTTATAGTTTTTTTTTTTTTTTTTTCATTTGGGAAAATTCCACTGCTTGAAACCTCCTCCCTGTTCATACTAATTTAGGTCCATGCTAGTGCTGAATTGGTCAGTCTTGCCTCATTTTGTATTGACATTAGTGTTTGTGCAGCTGCATTGTGATTTGGATTAGCTTGTGGTCTCCCTGCAAAATAATCTTTCTTAATTAGTTGTTTGCTGTTCCAATGGACTTCATGGTCACTGCTGTCCGCACAACAAGATATGTGAGAGTGCAAGTTTGGAGGAAGATCAGGACTGCCTCTTTCCTGTGACAGCTTAGTCTTAAATATCTTAAAACCAGTACTGAAACTAAACTTGAACTGAAATGTTCACTAGCTTTTGCAATGCTTTCTGTCCTGCTGTGTCCCAAGATGTGTGCTCAACAGAGAAGCATCGTCACAACTTGACCTGGCAAGTGCATGGACCTGAACCAGTGGACTAGAGAATAGTGCACATCATGTACACAGTGCAGCAGTTTCTTAATTTCAAGTGTCCACAGACATGTTTCTTAAACTGCGGTGAATTTCAATAGGTGTTGAAACTGGCATGAAGTTTTAAACGTCCCTAGAAGTTAAGAAATACTTCCTGTAAAATATCCATTTCTATTTATTTTTTTTTTAATCATGATTGTTTGGGGACTTTTTGTTGGGTATTTTTATGTTGCAGAGTTGAAAGCTTAGTGTTAGGAAATTCCAGTTGCCTGCAGAGTTGCACAGGTTCCAGGAGGAGGGTTGGCCACTTGAGAACATAGAGTAATAGCTTCAGATTCTCACTTCCCATGTCTGGCTCCAATATGTTCTGCAGCAGCCAGGCATTGCATTTTCAAGAAGGCTGCTGTACTTTCCCACCATGGACCCAAACATTCTCAAACATATCTAGTCTTTTTCTTCAAGGTTAGTTGTGTGCAGTCCATTTGAAGGGCTTTGTGGGACAATGCAGCACTGAGTTTTTGTAATTGTGATGTTCCAGACTTCACCGAGACTTTATGGACTACAGGTTTAATTCCAAAGGCTTATGCTTAAACAAATTTGGGTAACTCCCCATGGGAGAGTGCCAAGCAAGTCTTTGAAGATGCTCCTGCCAGTAGTCTATTTAATGGTCAGACATGCAGAGGTTTTTAAAAGTATATGCATTTTAAAGGAGATGTCACCTTCCTTTCTTCTCTGGAAATACTTTATCTAATGTAACTGACTAGTAATAATACTGTAACAGCAACCCATCACAGAAAATTCCTGTCTTATAAAAAGTTTGCTAAATTGTAACCACTAAGCAGCTGAAAACGCACCTTGTATGTGGAAGTATTGGGCAGTTTCCTTATCTAATGCTGCTGCTTCAGTTTCTAAGTGTCTATTTTCCTTTTCTGAGGTTTTGAGAAGAGTAAAATATAACCCCTTTTCTGTCTGTCAAACTTTAACTGTGTAACTTAGTTATCAAAATTAACATGCCTGAAACAAATACTTCTGTACCTTTGAAGAAGAAGGAACAAACATTGAAGGACACAATCTTAGGTACTCTGCTTTTTAGTAGCATATTAATTTTTTGATCCCTTAACTTCATAGAATCATAGAATAGTTAGGGTTGGAAAAGACCTTAAGATCGTCTGGTTCCAACCCTCCTGCCATGGGCAGGGACACCTCACACTAAACCATGCCACCTATCCAGCCCGGCCTTGAACACCACCAGTGACGAAGCATTCACAACTTCCCTGGGCAACCCATTCCAGTGCCTCACCACCCTTACAGTAAAGAATTTCTTCCTCAGATCCAATCTAAACTTCCCCGTTTCAGTTTGAACCCGTTACCCCTTGTCTTATCACTACAGTCCCTAATGAAGAGTCCCTCATAGTTCATAATTATAAAATACCAGTTCCTTTTAGGAAACACTTATTTTACCTACATTCCACACAAAAAAAAAAGCTAAGTAATGTCTGGTTGTGGTTTGGTTTGTTTGTTTGTTTTTTCCCCCCACAATGCACTTTCTATTAAATCTGGATTTTCTTTCAGTCTTTTGTCTCTATCTGACTTCATCTGTTATACTGTAGGCTTTTTACCATACTGGGAAAGTTGTCACTACCATGGACATTTTGTCCTGAGCCGCAAATGTGGTGGGGTTTTTTGCTTTATGGGTTTTGTTGTTGCGTCCCACCCCTGCAATTACTTAGGATTTTGGAAATACAGAAATACTTCATCTTCATTTCTTTTTAAATGAAGTAGAGTATGGGAGCACTCAGAGATCGAAAATAGTGTGTCAAACTGGAAATAAGATAAATCTCTACCAAATGGATGTTCTTCTTTTATGAACTTCGTAATTGTCACCAGAGTATATTATGTATGGAAGAATTGACATGGGAAGCAGATAAGCTTGTGTGAAGTGACAGTATTTTTTTTTTTTCTGTTAGTAGTGTTCAGATAACTTAACTCTCAGTTGTTGGCTTAGTGAGCAAGTGATACTGTGCAAAGAAAATGTTCCCTAGGTTTGTTTTCTGATTTGTTTAAACTGCTTTTGTCTGGGGTCATTGACTGTTTCCTGTCTTACTGTGGGTGAAAACATGCTTGTATCCTACCTCCTCCCTTCCTGTAGAAGAAAGCCTGAATATCTTCTTGCCTTCAAGTATCGATCATTTGTCTGTAAGAAATTTTGTATGAGGGTTACTGTAACTTCTTAATCTAGTTTTGTTGCCTTTACTTAATTGTCATCACTGCTTCTTCTTTCCCTCTTCTGAGTGCTAACAAAGACTTTCTTTCTCCTCTGTCCCTTTCCTTTCTTCCCCCTTTGCATCCTTCCCTCCCAATTTTCCTACATTTTTACTATTTCTATGGGACATTCCATCAATCATCCAAGCATCCCATAAACTTTCCAGAAGAGGAAGCTGAATTGACTCCTGTAAGTTGTTACGACATGTTTACATGGCTTCTGTTAATGTCAATAGTTGTGTCAATATATCTGCAACAAAATATCACATTAGTTTAATTTGTTAGTATCCCAACAGTGCAGTAAGGTAACCATGTGTATCATTACAGTTAAACTTCTATTCTTAAGTTGATCATTGACTATCAATTGGGCAAGATTACTTAAAATACACTTTTTTACTGAAGCGTGATTGCTTTTGGCTGTCATAGTACTATAGAACAGACTCGTAGATTCACTTAGATTGGAAAAGACCTATAAGATTACAAGGGTTAACCTAGCGCTGCTAAGTCCATTACTAAACCACATCCCCAAGTGCTGTATCCTCCTGTCATTTAAATACCTTCTAGGTGGCCCGTTCCAGTGCCTGAAAGCCCTTTCAGTAAAGAATTTTTTTCCTAATATCCAGTCTAAACCTCTCCTGGTATAACTTAAGGCCATTTCCTCTCATCCTATCACTTCTTACTTGGGAGAAGAGATGGACACCCACCTCACTACAGCCTCCTTTCAGGTAGTTGTAGAGTGATGAGGTCACCCCTGAGCCTCTTTTTCTCCAGACAAAACAATCCTCACTGCAAAAGAAAGCAGAAAAATGATACTTTTAATTAGTTGTTCATTAATTCTTCTTGTGTGCTTTTATATGTGCTATATGAATACATAATCTGAGACTTAGCGAAGAAAAATTTCAGTTCTCCTTTCCCATTTTTGCCTCCCTTTGGAATAAAGTTACAAAGAAAATATATATTTTTTTAAATTCTCAAGGTCTTTTTTGAAAATAGTTCTAATTCTTTAAACTGATGCCTAAAGAATTCAATGTACTGATATAGTTGAAATGAAAGCTATACTACTTATCTTTTCAACAAAGTTTGCAAGCATACAGCTGTCTATTGGACACTGTTTCCTCAGTTTTCCTCATTTTAGTTTGTTTTGTAGAGATAGTAGGGGGCTTTTAAAAAAGATGTTTGTGGTGTTTCTCAACTGGCTTTATTTTAAATCTAGATTAATGATACAAGAGTGCCACCAGCTGGTTTAATTAGATGAGTGTATTAACGTTTAATTGTTGAGAGTTTTGCAAGAAATGCAGCAAGATATTTATGTATGCAGTATCCAGTGTCTTGTCATTGTTTTTCAGGAGAGTGTTTTTTGATGAGCTGAGGTAAATTAGTCTGTTGTACATACCTTGGGTAAATGATGTCTTTGAACCTACAGATAATATTTAACTAAAAGGGGTTTTTTTATGTAACGTATTTAACGTAGAACAATAAGATGTAATACCTTAGAACGTGGCTGGGTCATCTTTTTCTTGCACTTCCCACTGAGTTTTTATTCATTATTTGTAAATGAACTGCATAAAGAGTATATTTGGCACCTTTAATATGTTAGTGTACTGTTTTAAACCCTGTATGCTGAGCCTTTACCTTAAAATTTTTCTCTTAGTAATGATATTGAATCTTTCTAGATTTGTCTCACTTCTGTACTAATGGGTAATCAGGTGTGTAACAAGAAAATGGATCAGTGTTCAATATGAACATATGTGATTGTCAAGGTTTTTCATAAATGTTCAAGTAGAATTGAAAAAAAATGAAGCAATGAGGTAATGTATATATAGCATGTTAGCTCTGAACTGATGACCTGCTACAGTTGCAAGATGGGCTGCACAGTCTACATTCTTCAGAACCTAGAACTAGAACCTAGTTTATCATCCTTTCTAAAAGGATCTTCTTAAAATCCACCTATTGGTTACTCTCTGCAAAAAAATAACACTGATGTGCCTAATAGTTCAGTGTCTTAGAAATCATTTCAGGTTCCTTTGTTTTGTTTTGGTTTTGTTTTGTTTTTTTTTTTTTTTTGAAACTGTCTTTCATCCTGAGGTCTCAGAACTTCAAGAATTAAAACAACCTACTGAGCTGTTCATAAAGGATCTGGCAATGATAATAGGGGAGAAAGTCTTGAGCTTTTGACCAAGTAGAGGATTACTTGCTTAGTATAGTGTGGCCAATTATATGCTCAAAGTCTGTAAGGTATTTTCATTTTCCTGCTAGTCCGTCTGTTCTGTTATGCTTAGCACACGTTTTGTAGATGTAGGGCTGGTGATGGGTATAAAAATGTTTCGGTGTTGACAAAACTTTCTGACATAAGCAGCTACTTTGTATGTAAGAGGAGTATTGCAATATTCAACAGCTAGTCCTGGTATTTAGGCCTGAAGATAATGAATGTTACATTCCTGTCTTCAAAGAAAGGATATAGGAAATCTTTGAAATCCAAAACCAAAATGTAATTTGGAACAAGGTTATATTCCGTGATTTCATAAAAATCTAACCTAGCTCTCTTTGCTGAATGAACTGTGTGTAAACTGTTTAAAATTTTTTGACCTCATATCATCTCGAACTTCTGAATGCTAATTTTTCTCAAATCTAGTTTTCGGCATTCACATACAACTGAAGTTTGTTATGGAGATATTAGTAGACTTATTTGTATGCTTGTTTGTTCTGATATTTTATTAATCATATCCATCTTTTCATGTAAAAATGTTTATGTACTGTCTACTATTGTGCACTGCTCTTTTGTCATCCCTTGATAAAGACACATGTTTTATTTTATAGAACATTAATGTTCTGATCAGCATATCTCTATTAGTATTTTGAGGATTTTTTAATTATTATTTCTAATATCAGTAGTTTTCAGTGTGACTTGGAATAATTGTTGCTGAGCGTTAAGGTAGAAAATAGTCCAAACCAGTCATCATTGCAATTTCTGCTTATACTTTCTATACAAAATGGGTTAAAAACATAATTTTTCCTATGTTTTAATAGTTTTCTCTATTTTTTCTCTATCTGGATCTTTTGAACTGAATTTTATGTCTGAAACTTAGTTCAAAGTCTGTTCTGTTCAAAGACAGTTCAAAGGAAATACTAAACCACAATTAGATGGCTTTTTATGTATTGTATAAAAATTGTCCTTAAAAGAAGTGATTTTGGAACGAAAAGAAGTCACAAGCATGTTCGATAGCTGATGATGGGCTTCATTTTTTTTTTTTTTTTGGGGGGGGGGGAAGAAGTATATCTTCTGAAGATTATAAAGAAGCAAAGATAGTGAAGTTCATTCTCCAGCATAGCTAGTGTTAGGCCCTGTCCAGGGTTACTGGTCTGAAGTTTTGCAGCTCAGTTCATACTGAAAGTTTCTTCACAATTTCTGAGAAATTCAAAATACATGATTTGATGATGTGACAAGGAGAAAAAAAACTATCCTATAGATCAAAAATACAACTTTAAAATTCTTCTTTTAGAAGTGAAGAATTACAGCTAGCTTTGTACTGTGCACATGTTCATACTGTTTGGGTCTACACCCTTAGTTAAGTGCTAGCCTAGAAATATGTGATCTTTTAAGGAAGCTGGTAAATTAATTAGGCATCGTCATTGTCTCTGTGTATATTCATGTAGAATAAGCTACACTGAGTACTTCAGTGAATGCAGGGATTAGTCTTCCAACAGTTACAACTGAGCTTTTACGTAACTTGATGCTTAGTGCGAAGAGATTCACATTTTCACCTTCTCTGAAGCTTTTGTCATATTTTGATACTTTTGTGATATTTCAGACCTTCCAAAGATATTTTAATATCCCAGATGCAAGGCAATTTAAAAAAAAATAAACTGAAAATGCACATTATGAGGAATGATGGCCTTGTATCATGTAAGCAGTAAGCTTACTGCAACAGCATAGAATAGTGCATGGTGTTGAGGGCTTGTAGAGATGAGGGCATACTACTTTGTGTGATTGGAATTGGTTTTATATCCTGAATGAACATAAAACAGTAAACTGAGGAAGAGATTTCTTTGTTACCAAGACATGAGTTCTTGTGATTGGAGCAGATATAAGGACAGCAGATGCTTTTCGTAGTGGAAGACTAGAAATGTCTATCTAGGACTAAAACCGTTTTGGTTTCCTAATTTCTTTGGTATTATTTTTAGTCTAGGAAAGAACTTAAGGAAGCAAAGTAGGTTAATTTATTTGGAAGGATAAGGCATTTATACTGTCAGAGCTTTGATACATATTTAAAGTCCAGAAGTAGAGAGGAAGAGTGGGCTATTTAGATCCTCTGTGTGATCCAATGTGATTGTACAGTCTTAAGAAGAAATACCAAAATATTTATCTTCTCCTAAACAATGGAGTATCCCTAGGAGACTTTATTAAAAAGCAGCATCTGTTCACCTCAAAGCTTGATGTTTGAGCTGAAGTCCTTCCTTTGAAATAGATTAAATGCTTTCAAACTGTGGATTGCATTTTTGTTCTGAAATGAAAGCTCATTTTTTCTTTCTCTAATGGTTTGTGCAGGTCTAATGTTTAAAAAGGTTATGTACGCATAGTTGTTGCTTAGCCAACTTAGAATTCCTAGAACTTGGCTTTTCCTGTTGCTCTGCTACTTCTGCTTATTCTAACTTTTGGGTATCTGCAGTACTGCAGAATGGGTTATGCAGTAGGATGGAGCCATGCATTAAAGTGCCTGGCAAAGAAGTGTTGCCTTCCTGTTTCCAGACATGTTTCCAGCTCGAATTCACATGGATAGATGTTTCACATTTTACTAGCTAGCACCTGTTCCTATGAAATACCTATTAAATTCTTGATTTCCAGAATAGCTTTCCTGTGGTTATCTGCTTTTATATTTTGCTGCAGGTCTGGAAAACAGTATCGGCAAAGTCCCCAGGGGCTATTATTTTGTAAGAACTATATGGCATTCCCATTTTTGGATAGAATAAAAGTTTCTTAGTGGAGATGCAAGATGGCAATAGCCGAAATGACTAATGATAGATAGAAGGTTAAACTACCTGCTTTAAGATGCTCTGTAGAAGAAATATTCTCCAGCAAGTAGTATTTAAGGAGAAACAGAGAAAATCAGTATCCCCTCTTTATCCTGACGTTGCTGTTGACTGATGAAGTACTAAAGGGAGAAAGTGACTAAACTCTAAGGAAGAGGCTATACATGTACATTGCCGTGTTCTTTCTACTGCGGTGCTCCATTCACCAAAAAATGTGGTCCGTATTAGCTGAAGTCCAAGATGTCTGACAAGAACTCTGTCAAGAAGCTCTTTAAAAAAAAAAAAAAGCTTGAACTTATCTTTGGATTTTGTGCCTTCATTTTTATTTTTTATTTTTTTTTTTTTTTAGCTTTGGACAGAGCCAACCAGTTTATTCCAGAAGTCCAATATGTTGTAATGAGGCCATTCTAGACTGACTTTGTGGGAAGTTAGAGCTTCTGTTTAGGAAAGGAAACCATTCAGAGTAAAAATGCACATAACAGAAATCATAAAAAATGATCAGTGTGCCTTCAAGTTAAGCTAAAATGTACTATTCACCAGCAATGGTAGCATCACCACAGGCTTGCTCAGGCTGAGTAAATGAGCTGTTGTTTACATAATAGCCACTCTTAAGTGCCATTCAAGTTGCTGGAAGTCCTATCTATATAGAAAAATCAGAATGTAGTAGTTTGTCAGTCCCAAATTGTATGGTTGTATATGGTAGGAAATTTAGTCCAAGAATTCTGTATGACTGTAAACGGTACACAAGATCTTTTAATTGTACCAGGTCCTGCATCCCAAAGCTCTCATTGCTGTGTGCTTGAGGTGTTACTATGCAGCACTGCTGTGCTTCTAAAACATATCATGTAGACATAGATGATAATTAGTCTGCAGGCAGCAAAATCTTTGTTCAGCCTGTAGCATAACCTGTGTCTGTTCTTGGATGGAGCTTGAGTAGAGTCTTAGGTTTTACTGCAGATGCTGTGCAGATTTTTTTTGAGGTGAAACTTTTAAAGCCTTCTAGAAATCTGTATTCATCCCAGCATATGGCAGTCACACCAAGTATATTCCCCCTGCAGGAACTGTGTTCACCAAACTATTTGATACTGCCTTGCATGAAGTCATAAGCATGGTCCCTTCATTTTTTTCAGGAGACTATACTTTATTATGGCTCTGAAGAAGATATGGGGATTTTATGCTGCTGATTGTAGGCTGCTCAGTTGTCATGCCTGTTCTATGTAGCATTGGGCCAATTGACAGAAAGAAAGCTGACACAGGTACAGCCACACTGGAGCAAATTTGCAGTACAGGGATGATACACAGGAGATACACCTAATGTTCCTGTTGAGATACACCTAATGTTCCTGTTAAGTGCCACAGTGTTATAGCCTAATTTCCTTAGCAGACTTGTGACTACGTGGTTCTGCAGGTGTGGAAAGATGGTTTTGTTGCTCCTCTGTAGCAGATGCTGGAGAAGATGATTGCTGTTAACTGTCATTAACTGATTTGTGCCTTTTGAGAAGTCCTTCTCTACTGGTTGCTGCTGCTTTTGCTTCCCCTTTTTAAACAGATTAAAATATATTTCCTGCTAATTTCTCTTCCAAGAGAAATATGGGGATTGGATTATATAATTTAGACGGTACAAAACAAAAGAGACTTAAGTCCTTTAAAAAAAAATAATTGTAAGTCAGATTTGGATTATTACTACAGTAATGTCTGGGATTTTTTTTTTTTTTTTCTTCAACTGTGGAAACAGCAATCACTGCAGAAAGTGTAAAACCAAGTTCTTTCTCTCCAGGATGACCAGTTTTTAGTGGCTTTATGTTTGTGTATTACAAGTAGAATGTTCTGTTTTAAAAGAGTGGACAGGATTTTGAAAAGCACTGCAAGTGCATGTTTCCTTACTTTTAGAGTTCTTTGAAAATGAAAGTTGTCTCTTGCAGAAAAGAAACCAGTAGCAGGTAAGCAAAAGTTTTCCTAATTTTGTTGTGTGACCTTTTCTACAGGGGAAGATTAAAATTTATACTAGCTTATTAGGCTTGTAATATTTGGGAATGTTCACATTTTTATGGGAGGGGAATAAAGTGATGGCATAGTTTGTTTTTTTTTTACTTTAAACTCTATCTTCTGTAATCAAGACACTATAAAATTACTGACTTCTTTTGACTTATGTTCTTTTTCTTTCTGCACAAGCACTCCTATTTGGACAGGGAAACCTCCCTCCTTCTGAGAAACATTGCAGGAAAGCCTTCTCATTTGCTGACCAAGGTGATGCTTCTTCTTTCCACCTGTATGTGACTATTTCCATGTAGAAAGAATGCTTTCCGTGTGTGCTGTGCTCCTCCCACCCCTGCCCTTTCCAGGAACCTGTACATTTACTTACATGATTTTCCTGATTGTCCAAGGTGCTTTTAAATCTTAATTTTATTGCTTGTTTCTGCAGATTCATCAGAGTGTTCAAATCTTGGCAAATATTCAATGGCCACATCAGTAGGTAAAATGCCTTAGCTGAAAAGGAAGTGTGCTGAGCTTGAAGTTTTTATTCCTATTCCTATTCCCATTCACTAGGTTAAAAAAAAAAAATGACAACTGTGGAAAATATGTGGGAATATTCAGTACTGTTAAATGGCAGTAGTAGCCTTAAAATAAGTTCACTTGCTGTATTGAATATAAACTGTATTAAGTAATGGGATTTACTTTTTAATGTTTTGAATGCTGTCTTGATATCATGTGGGCAGAAAATGCTAGTAAGATAGTGGTGTAATGAACCAGTTAGGTACAGTTCTGATTATAAATTCATTTTTCTTTACAGGAAGGAGGTCAGCGATGTACTAAGAGCACAAATTACTGTTCAGTTTAAGAATTACGTTGTCTGTACATACTTCCTTCAGAAACTAAAGTGGGAGGGATAGAGCAAGCTATAAATCTTGCTGAAAAAGCAAGCTAGGATGAAGAATGTTCAGCTTCACATTGTAAAGAAACATTGAATGCTTAGTAGCTGAGATGTCAGATATGTCTGGCGTTAATGCCTACCACAAAACCACTCTTTGGGTGATTTTTCTAAACTTGTGACTAGAGGAGAAAGTTCAGGCAAGCCTAAAGTGACCTCAAAATAATAAGGGTAATGTTTGCTGTTCGTAAGTAATCTGTATTTTCCATTTATTGGAAAATAGTTTAGACCTAGTTTACTGCTCTTTCTTAAATATTTTAACATTCTTCTGAAAATGCACAGCATGCATCTTAACAACAAATTTTCATGCTGTGTTCTAGAGGAGCATAAGTCAAACCCAAGAAATACTTTGCTTTTGTGATTGTTTTGCTTATTTTTTTAATAAAGTTTAAGTCCATAACTCTTTTCCCCCATGCTCCATCAATTTTTTGCCCTTGCATCCCCAACAAAGCAGAGTCACCAAACCAGCAGACCTTGCTTGATTGCAAATAGATTAACAGCAGCTTTGGCACAAACAGAAACCATCATTTTCTTTCGTCTCCATGTATTTCCATAATCTCCCTTCTGGTTATTTATATACAGGCTGTCTGTTGGTTACTGTATGGAACTTCAATTAAAAAAAATAATGCATGAATTAAGTCCCTTGCATTTTATGACCATGGACTGCCTCATACTAGAGATTTGAATAGACTACTGAATTTGGGATTTATAAATCTTTGTCTTGGCTTATTAGACTTTGTAGCCTTGAGTCAGATGCTTTTTGGTGAGCTTGCTCATGTTCTGAGGATAATGTTTGTTGTTACTTCAGCTTAGGACTGTCTCAGTGCAGCTGTGGTCTCTATTTCTGACTACTGAGTACACAGTCCTCATGTGGATATTTACTGGTTCACTTCTGACCTGCATAGAGCAATATCTTTAGTAAAATGGTGAAATGGAAGTCCATTTTACTGCTTAGATGTCTTTAGCTTGCTGTAACATTAGATAGGACCCCTATGAGAGGAGTACCCAAAAATGGGGCGTTTCCTTGCAGTTGCAGCAAGGTGTTAGATAATTGTAGGATCATGTTGCAGCTCTGTGCTCTGATGTGTCAACTATTTCTTACTGTTTCTTGTATTCTTCCCTTTCTTTGATCTATCTGCCTCTTGTATTGAGATTGGAGACAAATTGGGGAAATGATAATACCATTTCTGTACTTTGGTATTATAACTAATTGTAAAAATTCTAGTCATGGACTAGATTTCTTTTACATTTCAGCCATTCACAAACACAGTTCCTGTTGCAGCATAGGGCAGATCTCAGCACAAAGAATTATCTGTTTGTTGTGGTGCTCTCTTCATTTTTAAGCATAATTATATGTGTTATTGATCACACAATATTCAGATCTTTTGTTGAAAACAAAAAAGTGAAGCCATATCAGTAAAGTAAGTTATTAAGTATTAAAAACAAAACAATGAATCTTTAATGTCAAAATGTCAAATCTGCAAGCCTGCTTCCCCATAGGTCTGGAATTATACCATCAAATGAACACTGAAAATTAAGCTTATGGCTGTGAAATATGGAGCACACACACATAATTTTGGAGGATTACTCAGGGCTCAAATATATTGTAGTTTAAGACATGAAAATACAAAATAAAAATGTAACATGCTGGATTTTGAAGTTACCGTTCTGATGCATGTGAAGCTGAAACTACATTCAGGATGCCAGATGCTGGTGATTTAATGATGTAATGCCTCAGACATGCATGTCAGCATCTGGAGAAAAAGAATCATGCCTTCTCAAGTATCTAGTACTTCATTCTTCATTTCTTGTCGACCTGAAAGGCAAATATTCTTCTGATGAATGATGATTCCCCCTGTTTGTAGATTCTGGTTACTACATACTGTAATCCCTTCCAACCTTTGCATAAATCAGTTGAGAAGTTAGCTTCATGTATCTTAGGTCAGTCTGATTCAGATGTGCTCATTCTCAAATGAAGCATCTATTTGAAATATTTTTTAAATACAGTTTCAAAATACAGCATTCGATTTCTAACCTGCATAGGATATAAGCATGATCTGAAAATTCTAGCCTCCTACATTCAGTTTTGGTGGCCGTGCCTGGAAACCACAAAAAAGGTGGAGGTGGTTATTAGTACTAGGACTTTTTACAGTGCTGAAAATTACAATATAAAGCTTTTATTCAACAAGCTGCTTTGTACTAATCTGCTGAGATGTTTCTGTGTAGTTTTAATGTCACCTTTGTCTTGGAATTAATCATAAAAGGTATTGTGGATATATTGTTAGGCAAACAGCCTGTGTTCTAAAATCTGTGTTTCTTCTCTGCTGCGTTTATTGGTTGAGCTTTTTGGCCAACTAAAACTTATCAGTGAGTCCTAGTGCCTTGTCTGTTACACTGTAGTCATTTTTCAACTCAAACTTCTTTACCATGATTTCTAGCGCCTATTCCCATTCCCAGCTTGTGGATTTGGTGTTTTGGGTTGTTTTGCTATTGTATTTTTTTTGTGTGTGTTTTGGGGTTTTTTGTCTTTGTGTGTTTGGGTTTTTTTGATTCTCCTCCCCCTCTTCCTTCATTGCTTTTTCCTGGTCCCAGGTCTTCTATATCTCTTCTATAACTGTTTGACTTATGTGGCCCCAGTGAGAAGCCTGGCCTAGAGCTGTTATATGGGAAGTCCTATTTAGAGGCAAGTAGGATGGTAATCTAGTGCAGATGGGGGTTTGAAGGGATAAAGAGCTGGTAAAATTCTTTGCAAATGCATTTTGGGTTGGTTTTGATCATCCCTACTAGCTTTGTCACTTGTAGCCTTCTCCAGGCTGAGCAACCCCAACTCTTTCAGCCTGTCTTCACAGGACAGGTGTTCCAGCCGTCATCTTCATGGTCCTCATCCAGCTTGGGGTTTGGGGAGGAAGAGATCCCTTATGTAGGAACTTGTGATGAGGGCCAGTGTATCTTACATTTAGAATGTGACTGCTGCTTTCCAGCTTCCATTCAGAAGCCATCTGCTGTGTTGGAGTTAGGTTTCTAGTAGCAAAAAAGTTGTGAATGGTACACAGAAATAGACCAAAGGAAAAATATTACCCTACCCCAGTGTACTGCTTTGCCTTCATTACTGTATTTATTAACATAGTACAATATGGTAGCAATAAGTCAGCAATGTGCCAGAGATATAGCAAGCTCTGTATCTTAAACTGAGAAGGAAGGAGGAAACCTGGGATGAGTCTACATTAGGGAGGTTGGATCCCTTACCAGAAAAATGTCTTCTGTACACTCACATTTAGTGAACTTTGAAAAAGTAAGGTCTTGCTTCCCTTTCTGCTTTACTCAGATGCAGGTTCTGGCTCTTTTTGAGAAGACACACAATTAAAAATCATGTTTTGACAATGGTCATGAACTACTATTGTAAACACAAGTTTGCAGTTTGTAAATAGGCTGTGCCACCAATGCCACACATTGTTCTTTAGTGTAGGGGTGTTCTGCCTGTCCTAATGAGTTTGTCAAGAAATGCAGACTGCTGTTAATATTCACTCCTTTGGCTTTCCCCTTCCAGTGCTGCTCACATACACACTTGTTCAAGTAGGATTTTTTTTTTTTTTTCCCCAATAAATGAAAATTGCAAACAGAAAATACTTAATTATTGTGATTTATGTACTGACTGATGCACATTAAACATGGGGTTAATAAAGATATCTTGAAGTTTGGGGGGATTAGGTACAAACTGAGATGTCAATATGGTATTTGCAGGCAACATGAATCTCTGTTTAAGTAAAAACTCTGCAGAAAGGAGGTTCCTTTGCAAAACAGGTGATTGACATTCTACTGAGGATAGACTGTAAGTGGGAAAATAAAAAGTGGATAGCTGCTTCTAGGCCTTTAGAAGTCAATGCTACTTTCATGTTTTATTATCTTCTTGTCTGTGTTCCAAGAAAGACTTCAGAGAAAATTTTCAAGTATTACACATAAAAGAATATTCTTTTATTTATCTTGTGATCTGTGTTAACCTGCTAAATTAAGTGAAATGTGGAGGTGGAAGCTTACCACTTACCATTTAATTACTAGCTTTCCTAAATGCTGTAACCTTTCTTAAGAAGTCCCCCCCCGCCTTTTTTATGTTGTGCTTGTGATCTCTGTAAACAGGATCAATTAATGACACTTTGAAAATGTACAATGAAAAGAAAAATAGAACCTCAGTCTAGGAGTTTGGGGTGTAAAGCCTTTGAGCAGGGTCAGCTCTGTCATAGCATACATCTTGCATATTTAATGTTAAAACAACTGGAGTATCTTGTAACTGCACATTTAACTGGAAATGAGAGAGAAATTAAGGAAATCCTAACTTTAGATTTTTTTGGGGGTTATTCTTGCCAATATTCCAGTACTATTGAAAACTGAGTTCTGGTATTAAAAAAACCCAACCAAAGGTAAAGTCATTAATAAGACCATTGTGTTGCAGAGCTGCACTTTATAAGTTTTAGCTCGCAGTATGTTAGGATATTTTGGGTGAAAAAGTTCTTAACATAAGTATATTGCCAAGCATTGTTTAAATTGGGTGTTTTGATTTTCATAACAAAAAATAATCTGAGTTCAAGAACTCTAAGTATGTGTAACAATACAGTAGTTCCATTAGAGTGATGAATTTATGTTGCAATTTTACAGTGATGTGTATTGCTACTAAAAGAGAATATGCTTCTCCTGTCAGAGGTAGAAATGCCACTCCTTTATGTTTTCTGTTTTTACACAGTGGGTAAAATGTACGTGTATCTCCTTTATGCTTTTCATAGCATGCATGTGACCATAAAGGCAGTGGAATGGATTCTTCTAAATCTTTCTGCTTTGTTAATTTTCAACAGGATCAGATGCCTAAGTGAACTGTTCAGCAACAGCACCACTATGACTGCTATAGCTGAGAAGTACTGTTTAGCAAGGGAGGCATGTGTATCAGTGTTAGATGTGATTGGACTGTATGTCCTAGCATTGTTAGTTTATGGCATAGCATAATTTACAGTTGCAGTCAAGTATTTTTTGCCATGTCATATTTCTTTGTGTGCAGTAAAAATTGTTAGCTTAGTACAAGCTGATGGATTACACATGCTTCCTCCCATTAAGTTGGCTTGGTGCCATGTAGGGGGATGAAAAGGTCTGTGTGCCTGAGAGCAGTTTTGGGGTGGCTTTGATGGAGGGGGGGATGTGGATGGCTGTTTGTTTTGGGCCCTTAGGAGAGAAATTGTATAAATTTTTGTGAGTTTTGAAGAATTCTCAAGTTATAAAATTAAGTAGTTCTTCCTGCTGTTCCAGTGAAACATTGTCCCATCAGCACTGATGCAGCAGTGGCCTCAGCACAAACTATAAATTAAAATTTGAGTAACCTAAAATTCTTAACTACTGTGTGCTTTCAGAAATTTCTGATTCTTTCTTCCTTTTTCTCTGTATTTCCAGTAAGTGGATTCAGGCCTCTTTTTAGAATTTATTTCTGGTTGAAACCAGGTTTTATTTTTATTATCGTACTCTTGTTTTTTGTTTTTTTTTTTGGCTTTTTTTTTTAAATTTAAACCAACTTTTTAATAACCTAGTAAAGTATAACAAAACCTGATCTCTAGACCCACACGGAAGTTGTGTGGGCAATGGAAAGTAATTGGTAGGCATTAAAACAGTAAATCCTTGAAATCGGTTTTTATCTATGTATTTACTTGTTTTTTAAAAAAAAAAAAAAATTTAAAGTTCTCCAAATGTATGACAAAGTCTTTTGCTGTTGCTGAGTTCATGGTGCACAGATGCATAGCATCACTTCTAGAAACTTACAAGTATTTAAAGCCTTGGGTTTTAGTAATAATTTATTTCTATAGATGGAAATGGTTAATGTTGAAGAAGAAGAAGAATATTTTAGAATTCTAGGTGTGATTTACATTGAAATGATTCTAGGTATCATGGCACTGTTTGTTTGTTTTTAATAGAATCCTAATCTCATTTAACCTTTCTAAACTGTATGACACCATTGTTACGGTGAATAAAAAGCCATAGTTCTCTGTGGGCTGATATTTCTAGGTACCTATAATTCCAGGTAGTTCAGTTCCCAGGGAATATTGCAAGCTCACATTATTTCTGGTTCATGTTACCAAAAGAATTATGCTTCTGACAAGACAGCCTATTGTCCTGTTTAGCTCATGGTTTTTTTACAGTGCATAGTATGGTCACAGCTGTGAAGGGTGCACAAGCTGTTAAGAATACAGTAAGTAGCATAGAAAATGCTCTTTAGCAGTTGCTAGGAATGTTAGTAAGAGAAGTGGACAACTTAAACTTAGTGGATTTCAGAATAGCTGAATCTTGACATCCACAAGAAAAGCAACCATCTAAACACACGGTAAAGAAACCATAAATCACATTCATACAAGAAAGGAATGTGGAACTAAATGTCTGTGGCACAATGAGTGTTGTTGTGATGGGTTGTGCTACATTTGATCTGAGAAAAATCTTAATTTTTCTTTTCCAAGGAGGTTGCATATATTAGAGGGGACTTGCTTGTGTATTTATTTAATAAGTTTATTGTTCTAGATATTCTTAAATAGCTATGACACTTCAGCGTATTAGCCATAATGAACAGCTACTTGCATGTGCTCTCTTAAAGTGGTTCCTTGCTTAGCTGCACATTTCAAATCCATTTTTAAAATATCAATAAGCTCCAGAAATTAAAATCCAGTATTGCTAGTCTTACGGTATATTGTTTCTTCAGTATCAGCAGATAGGATAGGTTTAAATTGTGTGAATTTTCAATACGTTTTCAGTGGTAACAAAAATAGATTCCTTAGAAGAGCATCAAATAAAAGAACAATAATTTGCTTTGTGTGTTCTCAAATAAAAGAAAGGAAAAATACAAACTGGATTTTGTAAAGATAAAGGCAATGTTCAAGCTGCTTACTGACTTCAAACAGATTTAATACTTTAAAATCTTCCAAACCAATGCACATAGTGTGGACTCTTATTTGTAGGATTTCTTTTCCACGCTTGTGTGCTGCTAAATTCTGATACTTCTCCACATGCTATTTATGTTTTATGTTGATTAAATATCTATTTGTACTCAAATGTGCATGTGCACTCAAATGAGTGTACTCAAACGTGCTCTCTTGTTGAAGACAATATGCTGAAGTATTTGGTAACAATACACAAGGCTACTTATAATATGGAAGAACCAAGAAACAGCAAATATAAAATATATACCTACAGTATGTTCTTTCGGAGATAATGGCAGTTGTATTTCTAAATGTTAACTACATGTAGCAACAGTTTTCATCTTAAAAAATAGCAGTCTTTGTTATTACTAAGAAATAGTTGAGGATTTATGGGTGGGTGGATCAGCATTTTATTTCAATTTTAAAGCATGGTAGCCTGAAAATGAAATCCCCCAAAACTGAACTGAAGTTTGTGTTCACTGGAATTCTGTGTGTTGTGTCCCCTAGGAGGAGCAGGCTGCTAAAGTCAAAGCTGAGAAGATTAGAGTTGCCTTAGAGAAGATTAAAGAGGCACAAGTGAAAAAGGTAAGTTATGGATACTAGTTTACAAGATCTTTATTTTATACTCATCTACCTGGAAAATGCAAAATTGTTCTCATTTGTATCTATTACCCTTAAGTTGCTCTAAAGAAAATAGGAACACTGTATTGTTCTGATACTGTGTGAGGATGTAGTTTGTAAATCTGGACTGGACCTAATCAAGAAAATCCATGTAAAAAAATACCCATATAAAACAACATGTTTTTCTTAAAGAATAGCATATTTTGCAGATAGTGAGTATTGAGACTTTGCTAACTTCCACCCAGAGCTAAAATGAAAGTCCGGCTTCCTATGATTGTATATTAAGCAGTCACACATTTAAAATTTGTGTCTGTTTGTTTTACACTCCCTTTTCTTCCTATTATGCATGGCACTGTTTTCCACAGTTAAATGGAATACCAGCATTCCAGACTATAGACAAGTGTCACCAAGTGCAGGAAGTGAATGCATGTTGCATACACTGCTATCTAGTGTTCCCTTGAAATTTAGCGTTCTTATTTTACGTTTGGAGTTTTTCACTAGCTTAAAATGCATTTTATATTTACTGTTTACATATCAAAAGCTGAAAGCCTGTCCTTGCTGGAAGTTGGGAAGTAACAAGCCAACTAGCATGTTGTAACTATTAGAGCTGAACAAGATATAAAAAAAGAAGCATAATGGTTAGCAAAAATCTATTGTCTTAAGGTTTTTGATGAGGTCTTTTTGGTTTGGGTTTTTGGTTAGGTCGATTTTGGGTGTTTTTTGACAGTGAACTCTTTAAAGTGCCTGTGAAAAGCTGTTGTGGTTTAAAAGCAGACTTCTTCATGCTAATGCTTTATACTCTCCAGAAAAAGGAAATTTAGTGTAGGTATATTGTTTACTTACATAATCAGCATTTTTAGAAAATACGGAGGAAGAAGGCAGAAAGCTTGAATTGCAAATGGGAAAAATTCTGATTTTTATATGAGCTTGTGCAAAACTCTGTGTTGATACACCTAGGGATGTGGGAAAAATTGTCACAGAGACACTTGATTAATCAGAATAGAACACTTCGGCAGGAGGGAATTTTTTCTTCTTAACAGAGAGCTGAAGCCTGATATGATTATATTGGGAAGACCTTTATATTTACTCATTTATACCAAAGAACAACAGTATCTTAAGTATCCATGATGCAAATATCTGTCATTTTATGGCTTTCAACATTTTGAGTGAGTGTTTTAACTGAGCTTAATATTTTATGGTATTTGAACAAAATGTTAGAAAAAGAAACAATCTTAAAGGATAGAGATTTGATTTGAAATGTTTAAATTTAATCCTTCTTTTTTTGTTTCCTAATTTTCTGCTTAATAGTTGGTAATCAGAGTCCATATGTCTGATGACAGCTCAAAAACAATGATGGTGGATGAGAGGCAGACAGTGAGACAAGTATTAGACAATCTGATGGACAAATCTCATTGTGGTTACAGTTTAGACTGGTCATTGGTGGAAACTATCTCTGAATTGCAAATGGGTAAGTAATAATTATAAGCATTTATAATTCTTACCTACTGATGTAATGCTTGTCTATATCTGCATCCTCGGAATGATTTGAATTCCTGTTGTCTTAGTGTTCGTCATCCCATTCATTCATGTAGTAGATGTTCATTGATATAATAAATCTCATAAGCATTGTTTCAGAATGTTCTTCTTTCATATTTAAAGCATGTCTAAATTCTAATGTGTGATAGAGGAATTTTACTAATGTCAAGTTACTGAGCCTCTTGGTTTTGATAGGTTCCTCACAGAGCAAAAAGAGATGAGAGAGAAAAAATTTACTGTGCATCTTCCTATTTGTAAATAATATTTTGTACTGGTCCTAATAGCTGTTATTAAAAAAATTGTCTAAATTTTTTTCTCTTAAATATCTTAATGCAATTGGCAGTATGGCAATATGACAGATTGAAGGCAGTTAAAGCTCCTATGTGCTGTATTGCACATACCACAATGCAAGTTGTTCATTTAGCCAAAGGGTATAGCATCTGAATGGAAAACAAGAGCAAAAATGGTAGAAAAACTATTAATAATCTCCAGTTTAAGAGAAGAATAACATCCGAGAGCTGTTAGGCTTCTTACCCATTAACTAACAAAATCCCAGAACTGAATCCAAGTATCTTGATTTCAAATTAAAATGCAAACTAGTATTTTCTCTCTCCTTTGGTGAAACCTTTTCTATTTCAGGCAGTGTAGCCTGAATGAAATATGTTAAATGAAATGGAATGTTAACTTATTGTTACACAAAAAAGATCATGTAAGGTGACAAGGTATCCTTTGAATCCTCTTTCATGTGAAAAACGGCATCTTACTAGGCTCATCTTAAAATTTCAATAAATGAAATCTTTAAAGTTACCCAGTTTTGAAACCAGACAGAATTTGCACAAATTCTGTGTAAATCTAAATTGTGTATATAAGGATCAAAGGTGTAATTCTGTAACATTTTACCAAGAAGAATAATATGAATAAATAACCTTTTTAATTCTACAGTAGTTTTATGTTTCTGTCACTGAAAAATCTTTGAATGTGTAACAGGATCCTGAACTCCAGGCTCAACCAGGGGTCTTTCCAGTCTTAGATTTGCTTTCATAAGAAGTTTCCATCATTGTGCAGCCTGGAAAGAATAAATGAAAAAATATTGGCAAGATAAACTGGTGCTTATTCAAACAGTAACATCATGACTGAATTAAGATTGTTTTGAAATTAAATTAGGGTTAAGAAGTCTCTTATGTTGTTGGGTGTTTTGCAAGTATGTGCATGCCCTACTCTGTGGGCTCAGTGACGTACTGGGAATGACAGTTTTACTGCTGTATTGAAAGAGTTTCAAACTAAAAAAAAATAGGCTATTATAATTATATAATTTTAAATTCAAACTACAACATGACAAACCTAAGGGAGATGCAGAGACTATGATTCAGTTTCCTTTTTCTTTATTCATGGCTTTCCTTGATCACTGGTAAGGGCAACTGTTAAAAAGTTTTGAATGGATTTCATATATGTGCTTTTTTAAAAGGCAATGCAAAATGCAGCCCATTTGATTTATATACTCTGTACTGGAAGTTGAAGAACAGATGAAAAAATGGTTACAAGAAAGCCTTCACCTATATACTATTGTGTATTTTATTTTGCTTCATCTTTTGGTATGTTTTTTTCTGGCAATGCCTGTGTAAGAGGAAGGGACTCCTTTACTGTATTCTCCTTTAGTGAGACACAGAAGGCCCGTGTACCCTCACAGTATATTTTACCATGTCATCTTGTCAGTTGATTGCTCATTACTTGCACAGTTCAAGAAAATGCAGTGAAAGCTTTAAGCTAGCGAACCGCAGAGAAAGACATGTTCCTGATTGCTTGCATTTTATGTGGTCTGCTTCAATTGTGTGTGATTATCTTGTTTTTGAGGAGGCTGATTTAGGTACAACTACTTGAAGGTCAGCTGTTGTTGCCTAATGGTTTAACTAGGAGCTTTATATGTACTTTTAGCAGAACTCAGTGATTTCCAGAATGCAGAAAGAAGGGCTGTGCCTGGTTTTATCCTACAAGTTTGTAGCAGAAACAACTCTGAAAGGTTTCTTTTAGTTGGAACAAAGATTGTTTTCATTCTTTTTAGTTGGAGCAGGGTATGTCTGTCGAGTATCTGTAAATTACAATGTTTAATTTTAGAGAGTATGTTTATTAATGGGAAAAGTGCACTTATACAGTTTACATACTATAGGTACATACACACTCAGTAGTTATTTTGTGCTTGAGTTCAATTAGTGCTCTTCTTGTAATAGCAGTTGATATGTTTTGAAAGCCACCCAGTTTCACTAATGAAGCTGCTGTGAGATACAAGCTTTTGAGCCACAGCCTTCTGAGGCTTTTTTGTTCTGTTCTTGTGTTAGATAACGCCTTATTTTCTTGGAAGACGGTATTGCTGTGTTGCTGGTAGTGTTCACTGGAAGTTGAGTTGTAACTCAAAAGCTTCTTAGAAAGAATCTTGCTGAGACCTCAATAATGTTGTCATCTCAAGCCTTAATTCATTCCTTACAGATTATATTTGTTGCATTCACTTTTCTTAGTATTCTTAATTACTGCAGATGTTGACATATCAGCTGACATATCGGTCTTCATTGGATGTGATCAGAACAATATGCCCTTTGTAAAAATGCGATGCAATTGATTTTGTGGAAATAAAATACGTTCTGCTTTCAGATGCAATTGAAAGGTCAAACTAGTCCCGAAGGACTCTGAAAAAATAGTTTGCAGAAATGCCATTGTGTGGCGTGTGTGAAGAAAGAATAAACTGCAGAAAGTAGAATTTTGATACAGTGTCTTTAAAGGGGGAGGAATTTGGTGTAGTGGTTTCCCAAAGACTCATTCTTCCTAATTTACTTTAGAATAAGAGTTTTCACATCTTTCTATATCATTTCAGTAAATTTTCCTTTTTCCCCCTTTCCCTCTTTTTATGTCTATTTTCAGTATGTTGTACTAGTGATAACTAATTTCAACAGAGAACCAATGCTTATAGTTCTTAGAAGCTGTTGTTGATGCATCATTTATTCAGCATGATTGATTGTAAGAGATAGTGTCAGTTTTCACATTAAAATGAACATGAGCCAGCAGTGTGCACTTGCAGCCCAGAAAGCCAACCGTATCCCTGGGCTGCATCAAAAGGAGTGTGACCAGCAGTTTGAGGGATGTGATCCTGCCCCTCTACTCTGCTCTTGTGAGACCTCACTTAAAATACTGTGTGCAGTTCTGGTGTCCTCAACATAAAAAGGACATGGAACTGTTGGAACAAGTGCAGAGGAAGGCCACG
>JASSUY010013443.1:0-19151 GCA_032466535.1 Forpus xanthops | reverse complement strand
AATTGCATAGATGGCCCTTATCGCTTAAGACTAGCACTTCTATTCACATAGTTGCATGGAAGAACAGTAATTGGATAAAACAGCTGCAGCATGTTCCCTTTATCATTACTCACTGGCTCAAATTCAGATTGTACTTCCCTGACAAGGTTCTTGAAGGTAATTAGCAGTAAGCAAATAATGGACTTCAAAAGTCTGTGTTTATTGTTGTTTTATTCCAACTAAACATAGTACTTGGCAAAACCAGAGGAGTCCCTCTCTTCCTTCCAGCAGTTTTTCCTCCTTCCTGTCTCCTTCTGTCCCTCCAAAACCTTCAAGACTGACTTTCTGAAGTCAGTGGACCCATTAAATACAGCAAGCCACCGTGTAATATCTCCCTTTTGAAGAATTTCATTTGCCCTGCCTGCTTAGCTGGAGAGGCAGCTTTTTGTCCCTCACTGCAGATTCCACATTGCTTCTTGGTTCTGTGAAGCTGAAGTCCCCATTTTCTTTTAAGCAAAGTTGCTTCCATTTACTGCCATTCTCTGATAAACTGAGTGACTCGTCAAAATGTATTGCAGCAGCCCCCAACCTCAAACCCAGAGTGTTTATGCAAACCTCTGTGAATCTCCTTCCCATGAATGGAAGAGTTAATCCAAAAGACCTTCACTAATGTGTAATAGCAATTAATGTGAAGGTTGCTAACACAAACAGGAGAGTACAGATATTGAATTTTAAATCTATTTAAGAGCAACACACCATATGGAAGAATGGCAAAGAGATTTCACTGGACTTTTCATGCATAAGGCCCTGAGGTAATATGATAATGTATTGTTTCCATTTCCAAAGGATGTAACTTCCTTAAAAAAACAACAGAAGGGAGGAGATGTTCCTTATAAAAAGGGAGGGTTGCATACCTTATCTGCCTTCCTATGACACCGCTGACATCAACAGTGAAGGCATGACTACAGTGCTAATGTTTTGGTATGTTGTGTTGTGTTTTTTTTTTTTTTTCTCCTCCATTAGTTTTATAAGTTTGGCTAGGATTTACATGAAAGGTTGTTGATCACCTAAGGCAAATAGCACGATCAAATAGATTAAATTAAAAGCAACCAGCCTCAACAAGCAAGACACAGAAGGCAATTCTATGAATGACATACTTGCTGCTCTACCTGCAGACCGTAAATCATCACAGGCTCACTTGACAGTGCCAGACACAGGCAGATCAGCACTAAAACATTGTTAAGCCCGAACACTGTTTTTTTTTTCCTGAACAATTAGCCTCTTGGAAGTGGAAAGTGAGGGTGTTTTTTTGCATGATTCCCCCCACCCCCATCTCCCTTTTTCATATTCAAAAAGTTGGGGCAAGGCAATTTGACACTGGTTTCTGTAACAAACCTGGTCAGGCAGGATTTCTCACACACCCTGCACAAAAGGCTAACCTCTCACAAAGTACTTATTGGAGATTTACGTCAAGGTTGAGTGAACTGCAGCCAGGGAGCCAAGCTCAAAACACTGTGTGAAAGGCTCTGGTGCTAATCACTAAACCAGTGGGCTCACTGGAGAGGAATTGGGGAGAGGGGTAAACACAACAAACATAAGTACTCTTTGTAGTGTATCATATACAATATTCCACTATGATATTACCAGGGGAGGAAAAGTGAATCAACTGTAACTGAAAATTTCCTCAAATTATCAAAATATTGAAATAACTATACTAATTTCAAAAAAAAAAAAAATCCTCTTCAGTATTCAAATGAAGGTAGGGTAGTCATTGCAAAGACTGATTTCTCAATTTCTTTTTTCTTCAACTTTTATTCCGTATTTCCATGATACAATAAGGGATGGCTAGGTGATATTGTAACTCAGACACTGATCTCAATTGTTGCCTCTGGAGATACCTTCCAGAGAGAACACAGGGTTGGATTTATATGCAACAGTCAGAGGTGAATTCTATTAGATAAGCAAAGTGACTGACAAGTACTGATAGACCCTGGGCAGGCTATGATAGCAGGACCTTGTTAGAACATATCAACCAACTTGTTCTGCCCATCCAGCACAGACAAGCCACATTGTTGTGTCTAAGTGTAAACTAATGCATTAAAAGTTTACAGTACATATTGACTTGTGTTCACTGCATTTGAAAAACTAGCTAATCATTTCCACTGTATCTTTTACAGTCTAGGTTATATGCGTTTTTTCAGCTGAAATTAATTCCAAGGGGAACTAGGATATTCCCCAGACCTGGCCATTGATCATCATTTGTCCAAAAATGAATTCACACTCACATGAAAGCCTCTTCCCATTTAAATAGCGTAAGGCATTCAGATACTCCTTAGCAAAATAGGATAAGAAGGATAAATCTAAACATCAAATCTTTTAAATGCTGCAAGGTCCTACAGTAAATAAGCTGCACTGAGATGCACACATTAAATTTCTGCAAGCTATACACAGGCCACTTCCCCTCTGGAGCATCACAGCTGCCAGACCTGCCTGATCCAGCAGAGCCCTGTTGTTCTCTCCCAGGTTTGCAGTGGATAGAAAGGTAAATTCTATTTCCTTCACTATGATATACTGTTGCACTAAATTTGACCTACTTGTTTTGCAAATGTTTTAACATGTTGTTTAATTTGTCATTATTTAAAAAACAGCATTTTTATTTATTAAATAGACACTGTATATGCATTGATTCAGTTGCTTGGGTAACTTTATTCCACCTAATCTGTCCTCACACAATACAGAGGCAGTAAGTAGCTGCATAGCACTTTTCCAGCTGTCAACTTCAGAAGGGAACAGTAACTACTCACTGAGATAAGTATTAGTCACCACTGTTAAAAATAAATAAATAATAGAAACAAAGAACACCACACATAATCAGGTATTATTTAAGAAATCAAAGTTACCATTTTGTAACTGTTATTATAAAGATGGTAATGCTAAGACTTTCTTCATATTGCTACAAGAATCTCAGCCTGCTGAGCTTTTACTGCTGCCCTGTAAAATTGCAGTGGAGAAATTCCTTGCTGCAATAAAAATGTCCATTAACCCATAAACAACAGACACATTTGTTGCTTTAAAGAAAAAAACAAGGCAATACTGTTAGGACAGCCCTTCATCCTTTGTGTGCTTGAAGGGCTTAAGACACACTTTGCTGACTAAATATAACCAGCAATATTACCACACTAGTACCCTTAAGAATTTTTTGTGAAACAGTATTTTTTAATTCTGTTGGGAAACACAAAAAATAAGTTGAAAGGGAAAGTACTACAGATTGTTCAGTAGTGAAGAGATTAAACCAACTTTTCAAAAGCTGTCAATCATGCAATTCAACAATAAAATTATCTTGAAAGATCAAAAAAATACCATCTGAGCATATCTGGCGAATTTAACACAATGAACTGTCTTACTGGATATGGTTATCATTTTCAATGTGACTAGGTTCTTTGCAGTATGATGAGGGTTCTTCTTAACTTGCTCCAGGGGTTTTGTTTTATGGACTTATGAATATGAATCAATCCTTAACACCCCTACTCTCCACGCACAGCTCTGCATGCATAGCAGGGCACAGTACAATATCCTTGACAGTTCTCCTGTGCAAAACCCCTGCCTGTTTGCTAATGCCTGGTGCAGAATCAAGACAAAGCACTTCTCTTGTAAGCATATCAAAATACAGGTGGTTTAAGTGGTTTAGCTTGTTTTGTCTTTGAATGGCTGGCGCTTGGAAGCTAGATAAGCTTAGGCTAGCTTTGAACATAAAGAAATTTAGAAAGGTGTTAGGCACTTGCAATAGAAGATTTAGAAAAGACTCTGTAATGGACATTATGGGCTGGCACCTCATTCTTCTTCTATGATCTTCAGACAAGCTTGACATTCTGTAGAACAGCTTCTCTTAAAAACACTTCATTGTATTAGCATACCTGAGTGTGAAATTATCTAGAGCAACACAGACTTTCGTATTTGAATTTACTCACCCACTTTTTTGCCTGCAAGACTCTATACACTAGAATTCCCCAAATATAACACCCTTATCTTGGATTAATCTAAGACATCACTATAGTTTAGTAAATCAGTGAAAGGCCCTTAAAATTCAAATACACTCCTCAATGCCCAATCCGAACTTTTCCTTTCTTGTTTATTCTAAGCATGTATGATTTGCACAGAGCTTGTGCATAACAGAATGACTTTCATATGTACACAAAAGGAAAATCATTTTGAGTGTCAATACTGCACACTTTACTCCCATGAAATATGCCATGCAGTGGCCTTTTATTGCAGATCCATTCATATAACCTGTTAGATTCATTGAAATATCTGACCCAGGAAGGTCATTACTATGAATAGATAATCAGAAAACACATGATAAACTGGGTTTCAGGTTTTAGACTTTGTGCAACAGTGTTTCATTTCTTGATCTCCCAAATGTTGTTTTAAATGAACACCATTGAATATTTAAAAGGAATGACTGAGAACCTGGATTTAAACAGCTAACTAATGTATAAAGGCTAGCAAAACACTGATAAACACTTAAGGCCTCCAGTAACTTAAAAAGGACATCAGCAGATTATTTGCTGCACTTTGAAATGGATTTTACAGATTCAGAAGAAACAAAGGCAGGTACACTAAGAATGAGAGGCATGAGGAAGTAAAGTACTAAAAGCTTGCTAGAATAAAAAAAAATCTGCAAGAAAAATGAAACTATTAATAAATAAAACTGAAAACATTCCATGAGGTAATGTTTTAAACTTTAGCTATACCTCCCCATTTCCTCCTTGACTAAAGCCATATTATTACTTCCCACTAACTGACAAATTACATTTTGGAGACAGAAAAGTCATTAACTGTAGATATGCCAAAGTTTTGCTTCTTACCTGCAGTGATAAGGCTGCCATTTGGACAAAGAAGAAGCAGGAACTCTTTTTATTTTTATCACCTCCTGTAATTGCTGTGCAGCAGCATATGCGTCTAGGCTTCCTTCACAGTTACTGGAAACAAAGCCAGTATAAGGAAGGGCCAAAAATTGTACAGTTCTCTGACGATGCCGTGTTTTAAGCACATCTGGTAACTCAACCACGCAGCCGCTTGGCTCACCCCCCTCCTTTCTTCCTCCCGGGCTCACGGAGGGATGGGGAGGAAAATTGAAAGAATGTAACTCCCACGGGTTGAGATAAGAACAGTCCAGTAACCAAGGTATAACACAAACCACTGCTGCTACCACCAATAATGATAAGGGAAATAACAAGGGAAGAGAATACAATTGCTCACCACCCACCAACGAATACTCAGCCTGACCCGAGAAGCGATCTGGGCCTTCCGGGTAACTGCCTCCAGTCTATACACTGGGCATGATGTGCTGTGGTATGGAATACCTCTTTGGTCAGTTTGGGTCAGGTGTCCTGTCTGTGCTTCCTCCCAGCCTCCCCTCCTCCCTGGCAGAGTGTGAGACTGAGAAAGTCCTTGATGGGAGTGAACATTAGCTAGCAAGAATTAAAAACACTGGTGTTATCAGCGCTATTCCCAGGCTAGAAATCAAAAACACAGCCCTGCACCAGCTACTAATAAGGAGAAAAATGACTGCTACAGCTGAACTCAGGACAGACTGTACAGAAATACCTTTTTGGATGAGGTAACTCACTTTTTGTACTTTATAACTGTGATGTTTAAATTTGCATTGGCTCCAAGAATCCTAGACAGATAATTTAGACTCAGACACCTGCATAGTGATTAGATGAGAAAAGTCCTGCCCTGAAAGTCCATGGAATGGGGTAACTTCAGAGAGGATTTTTTTTCCCTAAGATCTAGGTATCATTTCCTAGAACAGGACTGCCAGTCAAAGCTAAAATTCGCATTCATTCCACTGAAATCAGGTCCAGGTCATATGGGGTAATAAAATAATATGGGGTAACAGGCCCAGAGAGAAACCACTGCTTTTTGACCTGGTGATTCTGGAATGACGCCAGCTGGGAACTTGGGAATAAAAAAAGGGCTTTTCTGTCATATTTCAATGTAAGAGTGATTGGAAATGACATTTAAAGTTAATGCCTTGTTTCAGTTTTAGGGCCATAAATTCAGATGCCTTTATACTTAGATAAAATTTTCTATGCCTGAAAGCAAGTTACTGGATTTCAAGCAGTACAACAGATTTCATGTTCTGAACTTGTACATTAGCCTTTTGAATTCATATTCCAGCTTATATTACGATGTATGTCAAACACAAGATGTTAGGCAAATTCACTGCAGTTCTCTATATGCTTATAGCCACGTACTGGCTTTTACCTCCTAACAGAGAACCTGCCATCTGCAATACCTCCCACTAAACCATGCCACCCAATGCTATGTCCAACCCAGCCTTGAACACTGCCAGGGGTGAAGCATTCACAGCTTCCCTGGGCAACCCATTTCAGTGCCTCACCACCCTTACAGTAAAGAATTTCTGCCTCATATCCAATCTAAAATTCCCCTGGATAAGTTTGAACCCATTACCCCTTGTTCTATCATTACAGTTAATAATGAAGGGTCCCTCCCCAGCATTCCTACAGCTCCCCTTCAGATAATGGAAGGCTGCTCTGAGGTCTCCACACAACCTTCTCTTCTCCAGAACTATCAGTTCTTTGGAAACTTGGCTGATCTCTGGTTGTAGCCTTCTTGTTTTGATAGGAGTACAGAGCAATAGCAGCAGCACAAGAGCAATTCAGTGGAGGCACTGACAGGCATTCCCCAAAAAACATGATACATGTAATGTCTGTTGAGATACTGGACTAAGTTGTACGGAGTGGGTGGATATAAGTTCTACAGACCACCTGGACACATCAATGGCACTCTACACCCTGCAAGTAGGCCAGAAAACCAGTAGCTTTTTTTCTCCGTGTAAAAATGGCTTTTACATCTACAGAAGGATCACAGCAATTTCACCCAAGAGCTATGACTTCTTCACATTTTAAAATCTTAAAAAATAAACAGTATTTTCTCTCCAGGATTCATTCAAGCAATGCTGCACAGGATGATCAAATGTAAGGCTAACATGGAGAAAGCACAAATCTCTCACATTTCCTTCCCATTGTTGCTATGTTTCTGTTAGCTGCATCAGTGTCTCTATAGCCTCTTGACTGAACTACACAAGTTCACCCATATAAAGAGTGTATGCTATATAACCAAGGTGTGTTTTTTATATAACGTATGGATATGTTCTGGGATTATATAGAGCTGGGAATGCCACACTTTCATGCCCCCACACAGTACAAAGAAACCTCAAGACCAAGAGGAACCGGTCAGGCTGCAAAATCCTTTCTCACATTTCACAAAGGGCAAATACAACTGTTAAGTTTTTCTTTTTCCATCTAGAGAGATATTATAAATATATCTGAGAAGGTACAGACTAATCTCTTACACACAACCTTGATTCAGTTCATCCCCTCTCTCCTTTACACTGACTATAGACTTCTTAGTCGTTTCAGTAAGTTTACATTTTTTCTCAGCTATTTCCAACAAACCACAGCTACATGGCAGGGAGATGAAAGGTTGAGCAAGATTCTCAGGGCTCATGAGTAAAGTCCCTAACAAGGCACAGCTGATCTACAGACAGACAAAGATATCAACCACGTGTTGAAAATAAACAGTTGCAGTCAATTCTCTTCTGCTGGGGAAAGGGGAATACCATACTGGCAATATTGGAGCAGTGAGAATGATGCTGCCACTTCTATGGACCTGCATTAGTCCAGCGATATGAATATATTGTTTATGCAGTCCTAGTTCTCATGTCTATCTGCTGTTCTCATCATCTTGACCTGACATGAATGGTTTCGAAATCATTTGTTTATGTAAGAATTGTGATGGCATCACAGTAAGACAATTCTATCTGCAAAAGAACAGCTCTGACTGATAGACAATGGATAAGTGATACTAAGCGTACAATGTTTCAAGTACTTTTTATAAACTTTTCTGCTTCTGAACTGCCTCATATCCAATGCTCCCAAAGCAATTTGCTAATATTCATAAATCTCAATGTACCTTGAAAGCTACTATATAATAAAAGTATGCATCAATAGAAACACAAAAGAAAACTGCATTTGTCCCAAATCATACAGCCTAAGAGAAGGGAGAAGGGGTCTAGCTCCTCCTACCCTATAATTTACCCCCTCATCTCCTTCTGAGGCAATTTGCCAAGCTACACAATGGACTTACAAACATTATCCTGTGAGGAACCATTTAATACCCTGAGGTGAATATACCCATGACAACAGCAAGTTTACCAGTTTCGGGTAGGCCAAGTCAGTCTAAATATCTGATACCCTCCTGGTTATTGCGAAGCATTATTTTCTTGGCAGTAATTTGGATATTTTGCGGCACTGAACGTACTCAAACAGAATGCTGTGTACATCTGAAACAAATGTCCATTAAAATACTGCTACCAGTGCAGTAGCTTTCTGAATACTATGGATTCTAAATGTAAAATGGCAATTACCTGTACATTGTTATTTCTGTAACTGTTCAGCATTTTTTAAATTAAAACTTACATAGCCACACTCAGAAAAGAGAAGGCTGCATGTGTTAATAGGCACCTGCATCGTTCACAGACTCTGCAGGTCTCCAAACAAGGAACACCAATTTTCAGGAAAACAAAGATGCAAAAGAGAAAACGGTATATTGGACAAGTAATAATTTTCCATGTTACTTTCACTTCAAGCACATATAAAATTCTTCTATACATTCTTTATATCCTACAATAGCAAATAGTCCAATTGTGCCAGACAAAAAATCAGTTCGTCTTATTTAAAAGAAAATCAACAGTTTAGTCATAATTTTTTATGAAGATGTATCTCATGTTTAAGAACACAGCTCGTTAATATTTTTATCTGTTCAAAATGAATCACTAAAATCAATGAAAAACAAAATATTTGTCAATCTAAAAAAAAATAACTAGGGCTGAAATTTGTATTTATTATTATTATTTAACCAAAGTTTCACGTATTTGAGAACCAGTTGAGAATGTAATTTATTACTTATGAAAGCAGTAAGCCTGCTGAGAAGTTACTGCATTTTGTTATTGCTATACCACTTCAAATACAGACACTCTTCATGAAAGGACAAACATATAAGAAGCATTTACTAAAATAAATTGACTAAAAGAAACATTCAAACTTTCATTATGGATTATTATTATTTTCACAGATAACCAGGGCCTATATGCTGAAATAATAAGTCTATACAGTTTCAGGAAGCAAATCTTCAACTCTTATGTCCTGCAGCTTCCGGAAGGCAAGTGGCTGAGCAGTGCACCATGGAAGAGGAATTGCCCCCAAAACTATGATGGTGCCCCTTCAGGCCTATCATACCTGGACGAAAAAGCTATTGCCAGCACAGGTAAGGTTTGGCAAAGATTTGGGGGCAAACTCTGGACCTGCCTCAACCATTAGGGCTGGTGAGAGAAGACTATTAAAGGGAAAAAACCTGAAAGCTCAAGTATCCATTTTCCCCTAAGCAGAAAAGTCTTGGCAGTTTGTTTGTTTGTTTGTTTTTATGTCAAGAATTGTATTGTTTTTCCTGGCTTCTATTCTATCTTTCAGGAGGAAAGGGGAAATTTTTAGAAAAACAAAATTTTAATTAACTCTTGTTAGCAACATTTCAGGTTTATTTCTTTTCTGAGCAAAGGATTACACTGCTTCCTGTTTCACACAATAAGAACTATGGATATCTATTATTTCAGATTTCAAGTGAACCATTTTCCAGCTACATTATTTAGAGGCTCAAATGATTATGGATATTTTGTAAACAAAAAAAAAAAATCATAAATATCAGATTGAAAGCAGATGCAGGTCACTGCAATGTAACACTTTACGTAAGAATCAACAGAAATATCAACACAAACAACTAAAGGCACCATATGACATTCTAGTGGAGGGAAGAAAATTTCCTTCATTTTCTACTTAGACGCCTTGCTTCCTTTATCAGCAGATGGCAAGCAAATTACTAGTTCAATCCATATGTCTGTATCTGATAGACAGTGTTCTACAAGTCTGAAATTAGTTTGAAACGTTTTGATGTTGGCCAGACTACAGAGGAAAACAGGATAACTTTGTCTATTAATGAAAAGTTGGTTTTGTCATAACAAATACTTCCACAAGCTATTACCCATCCAGACTCATTCAGTCGCTAATGGAATTTGTACCCAAGGACATAATCTGTGTTTAACAGACTAACAATTTGTAGTTTCATCCATTCTTTTCTGCTGCTGTGCTCCAACATGTCTCCTTCCACTAGCTGAGGTTTACTTAGTGAGGCTGATGAAAGCAAGTAAGGCCATGAGCATATTTTTGGTAGGAAGGGTATCAGATCACTAGGGCCATTTACGCTCATGCTAGTAGGCATTCAAGAGAGAACTTGTCAGAGCAAAGCCCATGCAGACCAGCAACCAGGCTCCAACCATGGCAAAGTGCAGATGTTGAGAAGAAGATTTAGACAGTTGTGCTTAATCTCTCCTCATCAGGAAGCCTCCCTTAGTGAAGCAGACAATGTATATTTTAGGAAAGGCAGCTCACAGAGCCCAGACAGTTCTTATAACAGAATAAACGGTTTGGTATTTTTTCTTTCAAAGAAAAGCTCCAAATTTGGAGCATTTCAATGAGTTTTACTATAGAAAACTGAGTTGTGCAGAAGATAGATGGATGAGAGAGCCAAACCAAGCTAAAGAAGACAAGAAAAGAGAGATTACAGTGAAGCTTCCTTGCAACCTGGCCAAGTGAAGTCAGAAACAGATCTATACTGATGAAAACAGCAGACATCAGGGGTTCAGAAGCACCCACAGCCAGGCAGAGCACCAGGCACACCCGCCAGCCCTCCAGGCGCTGGGAGCCCTTCGCTGAGGGCAGCCAGATGGAGGTCCTTTTATATCCCTAGAAGCTACAAAATTTAACTTCTTTGCCAAGGACCTACTAAACCAGCACAGATAAAATATTTCTCAATTCAGTGACTTTAAAAATGTCTTTCCTTACAGCAGCGATGTACCTGGGGGAATGGTGTGCAAAATAGCCTATGCTTCACTTCTTAAGGAGGATATCACTAAGAGCACTTCAAATAGCTTTAGCAATGATTAAAGCTTCACCCCAGGCTGCCTGTTCACTCACTGAAAGGATACATTTCAGAAAAAGTTCAGTCTAGAGGTCTACCCCAGTGCAAACCTCGAGCACTGAAGCCAAATGGAATTCCTCTTCTGAGACATACTCAGTTGGTTTGAGTAAAATTGTGTCACACAGGAAGCCGCTTAGCTGAACATTATATCAAGAAACTGAGGCACCAAATTTAACAGACATCAACTATCCTCTTGATTTTTTTAGAAGTCCCTACATCAAACCTGCTCTGACAGTTATTATGGATTACCATGGCAAAGGCCTCTACCCTTCAATCGTTTAGCTAGCTACTAGAAGGCGAAGGCAAATCGATTGATTATTAACTTTACAGTCTTAAAGGCATTAAAAGATCTATCTTTAAATCCACACAGATTTAAAACTTCTGCTAAGCAGAACATTATTTTCTGTAATGGAAAAATCAGTAAAATTGCAACATACATCTTTGCTTTAAAAATTATTAACAGTAGTTCCACAAACCATTTGGCTAGATAACTACAAAATTCCATGTTCCGTTGAAAAGCCTTTTCATTCTTAATTTAAAAACAGATTTTTAAAATTTTATTTAATTTTTAAAACTAATTTGAAATTTGTAAACAAACCACTAAAGCACATGTATGCACATAAACATATGTAGATGACAAAATGTTTAAAAGCTTTGAAGTCTACAAGATTTTAATCACGTTTTCCACTACCTCCCCCTACCCCTCAAACACTGCATAAGGTAGGGTTTATGAGAATTTAAAACAAAAGGGAATATTTCTTTTTCTAGCATACATCAGTCAAATATAAATGAATTTCAGTAATATACTAACAGGTATACTGTGCTACTGTCAATGGAGAACTTTACAGATGTTTGGCTTCTTTATCAGCTGCAGGGAGGAATGCCAAAATGATCACCATAGCTGAGTCCATTAACTGAATTGTGAAGAGAATGCTTTTCTGAAGAAACAGGCTGACTAAGCTTATTCTGCACAATGCAAACTTTAAACAGATCTGGAATATATCCACTTCTGGTTGGGAGAGGAGCTGCCATGAAATGTCAAAAAAATATGGAATATAGCTTAGCATTTTCCCTTTTAACTCAAAAACATAACCCCATGAACATTAAAGCAGCTACTATCAGAAATAAAATCATAAATATGTAAAGATATTATTCTCTATGTATCTTATAAAGGGGATAATAGCAGGATATTAAGACTTGCTTTGATTTGAGAGCTTTCGCCTTGCGGTGTCTGCCTTACAGCCTTTTAGTCATGTACAGACTGGAATAGCAAGAGCTTTGAAGTGCCCAACTTCCAGCAAAGTTTCTAGCATTTTTTTAATAAGCCTGAAAAGGTCTGTGTGTGATTTACTGTAATTTCAGAACAAACTCAGAAATTCACCCTAACATAAAAAGATACAATTTCTTCAGGAAAGAATGGGAGAGTCATTTGAGCACACTATCACTGTTGAGGCATGGGGAGGAGAGCAGCATGAAAATACTGTCAACACAATGAAGTCAAATTAAAAATACTGGGCATATCAATGATAACACTGAGAACTTTAAGGAAAACAAGACAGTTCTGTATAGATGAGATTCTTTATTTTCTTTTTTTTTTTTGCATCCAGTAAATATAGTTTAAGTGATTCGCAGCCAATTTTTTAATTGCAGTGAGGCAGCTGTGATCAAACTCTATTTGTAGCATCATAATAAATTTGCCCCCCACCTACTAAAATTAGTTCTAAGCATCCAAAATTCCCATTTGAACATCTGACTGAACAAAACATGCATTGCTCCATGCCAAAAACTGGAGGAAACAGACCCGAAATATGTCATTTTCTCAGCAGAAATTGTAGGTTCCCAGAATAACATGTGAATTAAAACTCATTCCAAGCTTGTTTGCATTGCTCCCTGTTCCCATTCATAACAAATTCCTTAACAAATGTTCTGATTATTTCTCTTTTTCCTCGCTTTTTTTGTTTTAAATTTAAACACAATTTCCAAATCACAGACAGTCTTGCAAGAAGAAACAGCCGATAGTACAACCCATCTGAAAATGGAGAGAGTGGAATTTTACTCTGAACAAGTGCTGGAGGCAACCCACATGATTAAAGACTGCACCGTAAGCCATCGTTAAAAGGCTTCTTCCCATAAGTGAAAACGTGTAGTTTGCCACTATGCACATCAGAGACACATAAACCAAAATGAGGTCAAAGAAGAAATGCAAATGCCCCACTCCAAAATTCCTGCTTTCCCTGTTTTTTGTTCTGTTTGTTTGCTTTTTCATTCCTGGCTGAAGGAAAAAATGGAAATTTTAACAAAGTTAACAAAGTTAAAATTAAGATTATAATATTTTTCTTAATTTTTTTCTGTTTCACTCTTGCAAAAAATTACATCATCATGCCCAGAGAAGCTAACCAGGATGATTGATTCAGGATGAGTATGATCCAGCTCTTTCTGCTATGACGATAATGTTGCACAATACAGAATTTAATGCAGCTCTCCTTGCTCCCGCCTTTCAAGTTGAGAAACTGCCCTTATTCCCATTTTACAGATAAAACTGTGAGGCTCAGGCCTAAAGCAGACAAGAAATCATCAGAAATTAGCCATCAAACTAGGGAAAATATGACTCACCAACCTGAGATTTTCAAATCTCAGGCAGTACAGGGATACACAAATTCAGAAAAGATTCCAAAGATCCTTTGCAAGCTGCCTGCAAAGTGCTTTAGAGCCCGGGCTGCCATCACACCACTTGTTTGAGAAATCTAATACTGTGCACAGAGGAAAAGAGGAAACATCTTTATTCCTCCTCCTGTCTTTATGTACAAACTATATCCTATCTGAACTCTAAATAGTGTAACACGCGATATGAAGACACGTATTTATAGTTTTATATTACATATGTATATTATTAAATCACTTCCACAAAGATTTTTGTAAGATTTTCTAAAATATACATAATGATACTTAGAAAAATGCTTAGAACTTCAACAGAACCATTATATTTAGCCATTACCAAGCTTCATTTAAAAAACAGAACTTGGCACAAGAAGTAAATGAATTATATTAGGCAGGAAATTGTTCACTAAATCAATTGTGCTACATTAGAGATCTTAAAATTAAGGCTACTTCCAAGGTGGCCACATGCATATTCCAAGGGGTGCTAAGGTAACAAAAGACATTCCAGAAAACCTTTTGCATATCTCATAGATATATATTTCTGCTTCAGCACAAATCTGTTCATATAACTATTTTCCTTAGATATAATTTTTAGTTGGGTGTATTAACCCCTAGATACTTCCATGGAAAAATCACAGAACATATATGTGTACTGTTTATTCATAAATCCGTTTTTAAATCTCCACCATTTTGAATTTGTTCAGATGTGAACAGCATCTGGATTCCTTCAAATCAATTATAATTACAATGCTCCATTCTTAGTCCAATAAATTAAAACATTTATTTGCTATCATAATATGCTTCCTTTAAAATAGTGTATTTATTGTGTCTTTTAATTAACAAATACATGTAGAGGGTTATCTTCGCATAGGTTTTCACTGTTCGGCACTATAGTACTTCAGGCAAAAATATAATTATATACAATCCATGCTTGCAGTCATCTATGAAATTTAATTTTCCATTGAAAATCTACAAGTTAGCAGCAAGTTCTGCCCTCGGACATGAATGTGTGTTTCCCATTGGATCCAGTTAGGCAAAGATTAGCCCTAGTTTCTAAGTGGAATTGAAGCTTCCATTTCACTTCAGGGATATAATCTAATGTTATGTACTACTAGCAGTACGGAACAATAATAGGGCATATAATGGTTATAGTTGCGCATAGCTTTTGAAACTTTCGGAAAGCTCAACTAATTACTGAAATTAGTCATCATGCGAGAAGCTGCATTTACTTACACTCCAGTTTAAACAAGGCTTCCCATTGACAGTTCTCAGAATTGTTTAGACTGGAGGGAGCTGCTGCTGCACTGTGCGCCTTTGCAGTGCCTACAGCTGTGCTCCATACCCTGTCACTGCTTTAACTGAGCTGCACCCCTTGTGAGAATGATTTCAAATAATAAAATAAAAATTCTGGAATGTATTTGAAGACAGAATCAAAGCATAAAAAAAAATAAAGTAAAATAAAAAGCTGCTTACCAAGATTGGTAACATTTCCTTAGCCTACGTGTCCAGTTTGGAGGAAGGGGGTATGAATAAGGGCTGCAGAACTGGGCTGTTAGCGTCAACAAAGAGTGTCTCGGTAGTGCAGAAGGGCTGAGGCAGGAGGCAGACCTCCAAACCTCACCCCAGGGAGAGGGAGGTTCTGGCTTGCTGTGCCCCTCACGGAGGTCTCCTGTCTAGGCTGCAGAAGAGTGCTGGGGCCCCTCTGTGCCCAGACCCTCTCCCAGCCTGGGGTGATGTTGCCTATGAGGAGAGCTGCAGCCAGGTGCAGAGTTTCTTCCACCCTCATGCCGAGTTCAATAACCACCAATCCTTGTGGCAGCAATGGCAGGAGTGGCTGCCCGAAGCACTCAGTTAATGCTCGCACAGCAAAGCCAAGCCCTGGTGCAGACATAGAGCATTCAGGTGACAAGAGTGTCATCAATACCAGGACACCAAATACAAAAGCAGAGAAAGTAAGAGAAGTTCTCCTATCCAAACTAAGAAGAGTAATATAAAATCAAGTTAATTGCATCTGACACTGATTGTCGATCTGTTTTGGCCACTCAGTCCAATATAAAAAAGCACTCTTTTGTTCTCATCTTTATTACCATCTCTCTTACCCAAATGAAGCAGCTTGTTTTAAATCAAGAATTATCTCAGTTCTCCCTGCTTGAATCACTGTTATTGATCATAGCAACTTCAATAAACCCTGCTGCTTACACAGCAGCCTGGGGGCTCATACTGATCTCCCCAGCTCTTTGTTCCACATACTGATTCACCTTTTCATCAAGGATTTTGACGTAGCTGATGCCCTTTCACATTATTACCGTGCCCCACCCAAATAATGATTTTATCACTTAATTCTCTTCTAAACCACATTTCGTAAAAAGGAGAAAGAAAAAAAGCCAAGAAATAAATAAAAACTATGCACGGATGGGTGGGTAAACATGCACAAGGTGGGGTTGTCTCTCCACATGACAGACACACCCCACACAAAAACCAGAAACATGCCTTTAATTGGGGCAGGTTAACATTTTTCTAAAAGTTACTTTCTAGTCCTATCTGATCACTCTGTCAGGATGAGTAATGCAAAACATTCAATTTCTTGTGGGTTTGGTTCCAGTAGTTACTAAAAGCAGCCAAGTACATGTTTGTTTCTAAACTACTTGAAACCTTCAGAAAGTTATTTTAGCTTCTTCGTGAGCCCTTCACCAGCACCAGGATTTCACCCGCCTCAGTTCTGCGCAGGAAACGTGACGCTTCAAAACCATTTCTCTTCAAGCCCTAACTTTATTTTCGCATTTTCCTTGTCAGAGGATTCTGGCATTTTCCAGGATGTAGTTATAGTTAAAAGAGAAAAAAAAGCAGCCCTCTGCCTCCCCAGGCAGAGACTTGTGGAAACAGGTGCTTCTAAAGAAAAACGAGACCTTGGCAGCTCTCTGACCTGACAGAGCTCTGTGCATTAGTAAGACACAGTGCCTGCTGAGTTCCCCTCAGCTAATTAGAGGACCCGTATGGCAATGAATGGCTTTGACTATAAATACTTCCTGAAAGATCTCTAACAGAGTCAGAGGAAATGGGAAAAAAATAAGATGCAGCTACAGAGAAACTATTTCAGATGTTTCTTGTTTAACGGGCTGTGGGTTTTTTTCCCCAAAGTGGCTGAGGGATGAGACACAGCATCCAAGACCTCCACCAACTTACATGTAAGATGTATGATATGATTATATGCATTAAATTTGATTCTGTGGATATAACATTAAGATGTTGCTATGAAAAGGTGGTTGGAAGTGGAACACAATGCCAAAGCACACAGAAACTTCCAACCATTACTCTGTAGTAAATGCTGAAAAATGACATTAAACCAAGATCCTGCTCTGTGTGCTCAATCCTTACAAGTGCTGCTCCTTGTGCTTCCGCTGAAGGCAGCAGCAGTAATTCTAGCAACATCAGAGAGGCAAGTTTTACCTCCAAGGACGCCTTCTGGCCAAGAACTGAATGTTTAGAGAAGTCTTTTGGAACTCACAAAGGCCAGTTCAGCTTTTCCACTGTGTTGCAGCTATCTGACATCTAACTTGGTGGATAACAGGAGTCAGTACTTTATAATAGGAGAAATAATGTTTCATCACTAGGGATTGTGCCTAATATTTATCACACTGTTATTAAAACAATTATATGTAAATTTACTATATATGCTGTGTCAATTGGCCACATAGGAAATCAGAAAAAAGTTATTTCCTTTCTCCTTGCTCTGCATTCTCCTGTCTCCTCAAATTTAAAGCTAAATAACCAGCTCTAGACGGAAGAGTATATGAAATACCAGACGGGTAAATATCACAGACATTTTTTCTTCTCAGAGTAAATGGAAACTTTCTTGAAATGCTGTGATTTCCTGTAGTGTGGAAAGGAAACAGTCTGATCATTATGGTGCAAAATAATCTTGATTTAATCGGAGCTGATTTTACCCTTTGCCCCACATTAAAAGCCCACTGCAAAGGCTAGTTAGATATTTAACGTTACAGCATAGATTCTACCTTTAATAAAAATCACCAGTATCTCTGCAACAATTAGACAATCTCTCTCCCTCTGACATTACAGAAATACCCTCATAATCATGAATCATCTTTGACACACATGCATCTCCCTATTGCCCTCAGGTCTATGAGGCACTGTAAGCACACCAATCTATGTTATTCTGCATCTGCATCAGCTAAACCACAATGTGAGGGAGTGGTGTTAACCATACCTTTAGGTAGGAAAACTAAGTCTGTGTATAAGTCTGAAGGCTCAGGCTGCAATTCCTAATTTTGTGGAAAACTTTGTTCTGCAGTGGCCACACATACCAAAACAGGACACTTCATTTAAAAGCAGTTTAGCAAAAAGTTCCTGCTGTCCAAGATCTGCGTTGTCAAAGCATTAAACAATCTGCCTGGCCTGGAGTCTGCTGGCTGCCAATGTGCTACCCAAAAAAAAGGAACATTTTTGCATTTCAATAGGCCTTCCAGTATCAACAAATCTTTAAACTATAAAATCAGCTACTCTTAAGGAAGAGCAGAAATAATGTCTACATTGTACCACGCTAAGGTACATTTTTTGTAATTCCCATTTGCAAAACATACCCATTTGCTGGAAGTACAGCTGCTGGAAATATTTTAATAAGAAAAATAAATTAAAGCTACTCAAAAAAGTGCACCAAGCCCCTGAGAAAGATTCTGTTGCATACACACAGCTTGGAAGTGCTCTCTGGGAGAAAGGTGCATCCACTGCGTATGTATTCTTGCACACATGCAGAGTTCAAGCTATCACCACTGCACCATTCCCGGCTCCTGGAAGGCCACAAGCAATTCGGTCTTTTAGCTGCTAAAAACCAAAGAAATCCTACCCCAATGACTCCCACAAATAATCTACTGTAACACAGTGTGGGGAGGGAACATGTCCATCATACATGGAAGGAATGCAAGAAGGCAGCACAACATGCACGAGTTACACAACATGCAAAGCTGAAAAACACTCCGAGCAATTTCCAAAAGTTTACAGTTACCCTTTAGGCATTAGTGATTTCTGTGGGCAACTGTAGATATTCACCCCTTCCCCAGTTGATGTATATTGTCTGATATTTTATTAAAATGCTAATACTTATATACTCAGTATATAGAAAAGCCACTTGCAGTATTAACCTCTATTTATATGAAAAACGTGAAAACATGATCTTTTCCCTTCCCCCCGTCATGAGAGAACTCTAAAATGAAAAGCACATGGTATTACTGCTACTGTCAAATCATTACAAATCATTTGTAATAAGCAGAACCACTTTATAAATACTAAATAGGCAGTACAACCAAAGGGATGTCTTAGATTTTTTTTTTTTTCAGCCCATTTCTCAGTGTTTATTCTCTGAGTAATTTCAAATTTTTGGC
>JASSUY010013440.1:0-10283 GCA_032466535.1 Forpus xanthops | reverse complement strand
CCTGCCCATGGCAGGGGGGTTGGAACTAGATGATCTTAAGGTCCTTTCCAACCCTAACTATTGTATGATTCTATGATTCTAAAATATGGTCAAAACTGTAACCAATATAGAAATGATGTTTTATAAATACAATAAGCAATACTTCTAATTTTCAGTGACCAGGGACAGAGTTATAGAGATATAAATGAACAAGTGTTAGTACTGACCATTCCCTACAGTGAAGAAAAGTAATTATGCTGAATTACATACACTGCATGAATGATTCCTGCTCGATGATCAAAATGGCCTTAGAAATACTGCTTTAAAGTCTGTAGTGAGAGGACAATGGATAACAGGTTCAAACTTAAACAGGGGAAGTTTAAAATTGGATGTAAAGAGGAAGTTCTTTACCATGAGGGTGGTGAGGCACTGGAATGGATTGCCCAGGGAAGTTGTGAATGCTCCATCCCTGGCTGTGTTCAAGGCCACGTTGGACAGAGCCTTGGCAGCATGATTTATTGTGTGGAGTCCTTGCCCATTGTTAGAGGGATTGGAACTAGATGATCTTAAGGTCCTTTCCAACCCTGACTATTCTATGATTCTATGATTTTTATCCTAATTAAAACCTCTCTCTGGCTACTGTGTTGTGGACAAGGGCGGGAACACTGTTACCAGTGTCCTCTCCGATGCACTGAGGTTACTGCTGGTGGCAATAATAGCAGCAAGTCCATTGCCTCAGGGCCATGCCATTGCGGAGAGCTGACAACTCTTAGGAGCATGGTCAGCCACTGTGGGCATGCGCTTATTTTACCTGTTTCTGAAATTGGCCCTATGTTCCTCTGCAGGTGGTAAGTCTACATAGAAAGAATGTTCTCTTACTGCCAGCCACTACTCATTCTACAGGAACTATCTTAGTCTGGGTCATGTCCCGGAATAGCACCATAAGAATTTTTCTTTCCGATTTCAGTTTTATTTCATATTCAGTAAATTGCTTATTGTTACCACCTTCTTTCTTCCTCAATGCCCCTCGAGCCCTTGTTTTCTGCTCAAAATTCTTGCCTCAGTCGAAGCACAGGATGAGTGGTGATCATTGAACCAGTAGCTATTCAATACTTTTTCCTAATATCAGCCATATGGTAAGTCTCTGATCATTGCCTAACTCGGTCAGGGGCTTAGAGTTTTAAAGCTTCTTATGTCTTAGTCCAGCTGTTTCTGTTGGGAGCGTGAAGATCAAGTGTCCATACCACTGAATTTGTCTAAAAAGTCTGACTTTCTAAATCTCAGAAGGAAGGATTTTAAAAAAAATATATGTGCTGAGAATTCGTGCTTTGAATTTTTTACCTACTATCTAAGGCTAGTCAGAAAGTGACATTCCTTCTTTCCTATCCTTGCTGATTTTTCCAGTTAATCACATTATCTATCAGTTTTTCTTCCTGTTTAACCAATTTCAGCAGTACGTCAGAAGGGAAAACAAGAATATATCATGACCAGTTTTATTGTTAAATGCAGTTCAGAAGTTTCCATAACAGCTGATAGTAATAAATATTTTCTTGTCATGCGAGTTTAAAATAAACTTTCCAGTACCATCACAAAAGCAGTAGCATTACAATTATTTAAGTTAATAGTATATGACAGTGGAATTGCATGACAGATTTCTAGTAAGTTCTCACTTATAATCAGACGTGCTTTAAATGCACCTTATTTAATAATTCAGTCCTTGAAGCTCTTCAGGACGTGGATTGATTTCATTGTGGTGCAGTTGTTGGGAGCGTGGAGGAAGAGGGTTATTACTTAGAAAAAATAAGGAGAAAGCTGAAGTTTTTTCAACATACATCATTACTTTGCAGTGAGAATAGAACTGGCCACTGAGTCACTGTGTGTGTACACTGTAGTCCCAACCAGAGCCCACCCTGCTCTTGGCTCTGGCATGCCCCATAGCTGTCCCATCAGCCTATGCACTGGTATTGCTGGCCACATTCCCACAGAGGTGTCTTCTGCTGTTGTAAGTTGAAACAATTGGCTAGACAGAAATATTGTTCATCTGTCTAAGCCTTACTCTTGAAAGGGGAAGACAAGTTGGGTGAGAAGATCTGAAAGTATCTTCTGGAAATAACCTATCATTAAACAGGTGAAGCAGTTCCCCATCTGCTTCTGCCTCTTTCCCAGCTTAGAAACTGTGGTAGAAGCAGAAGAATTTGTCAATCAGAAAGTCCTATTCTTGAGTACAAATCTAGAATTAGGAGTTCCCAAAAAGATCCTTGAAGATCAGTGTTGCAGAATGATTCCTGCTGCAGAGCCTGCAGAGGGGAAGAGGGGTTTGTGCCTTCTGGAACGGGAGAAGGAGGACTTGCAATCCTATGAACAGTCACAGTATCTGAACAAATGCAGCTACTTCTTATTCTAACTTTCCACAGGATCTCACAACACAGCTTCAATAACTACTGGCAAGTAGATACTGAAGCAGCTACTGCCAGTATACTGGCAAAGTACTGACTATAGGAACGCTATGCTCGCTGCCAACTTGTTCAGGGCGCCAGTGAGTTGCTATTATGTGTCAATGATAGTAGTTAGTGCCCTTTCCACTCCGCCTCTAGGTTAAGACACATTTTCCCATGTTCTGTAATTGCCAAACACCAAAGAATTAAAACTGTCCATCTGACAGATTCTGTGATGCTGTGTGATTGCTCCTGCTGAAGCATTAACCATTTGCTGACCTACCAGTTCTTGCAGATGCCTTGTTTTACAGTTCCATTCAAACACATTTAAGGAAAAAAAAGAAGCTGAGGAGTGACACTATGGGCTCATAAAAGTAAAGCTCAGACATTGTAGCTTACACACAGACATTTTTTAGAGCTTTAATTTCAGACAACAAATGTCATGGTCTTTGAGGCAATCAGTTTAGAATGACAGGAAACATTTAGGGAAATACAAAATCATATACTGAATAAGTGCAAGAATGGGGGAAACAATTTAAGTTTGCTATGGAAGGAAACTTAAATAGAAAGCTTGCCTATAGAAGAAACTTAAATAAAAATGGAGTAATTGAGAGGTTCTCACCAAATACCTATCTATAACATGCTGTCGTTTCAATTTAGCACCATGAGGAATGAAAAGTGTGAGCTAGACAGCATAGAGGGCTTCAGGCCAGATCTAATCTGCTGCTTGTCAGCAAATGGTGAAAACAATATCAATTAGCAAAAATTGTTCTCTATCCTCTTGTACCAAAACACTGATAATGTGCCCTTTGATTGCCTGGCAGTTAGTGAATGGAGCTGCAGCCATGGCGTGGATAAGTGGGTATGGAGAAATGGTGATGTTTGATAGGCTCTGCATTGAACAGCATGAGCCTGGGCTCTGGAAAATTAGGGAAAACTTCATTTTTCTGCTTACTTATATCATTGGGTGATTAAATTAAATCATCTCCTCTACTGAAGGAATGAGGAAAAGGAGGCACTGGATCCCAAGTAGAAATGAATGCATTTTCATTACGTGTTCAACATTTCAGGCAGGTCTATGCAATCTGTATCTTGATTCTGAGACACAAAGGAGACAGAGGCATTAAGAAAATCTGGTCCAGTATCAAAATGTTGCCAAGAATTATTTAGGAAACACAGATGCAGAAGTACAATTTATTTTGTTTTCTTTGGGAAAGTGGCTTCATAGTTATTAAAGTAAGATCTGATCTCAATTATATGTTGCTATAAACCACTAACTTAAGTAGTAAGCATAGCTGAGAGCAGAAATTGTTCTATAAGAGTCAGTCATAAAACTGAAAATAGAAAAAGGTATTAGGAGTTTGTTAAAGTGAAAAACGATATGAACAGAGTGTGTGGGAGCCAAATCCTTTATCTGGAGATTCAGATGCAGTTCTACTCACCACAAAGTTGGGATCCTGCAGTGACAAGATCCTCATAAGAAACTAGACTGTACAAGTACACAGATAAACTGAAGATTTGAAAACTCTGGTCACCTTTTGCTTTAAATTGTGGTAAATGGGAAGTAATTTTTCACGATCTTGTTCTCTAAAGTTTTCAGTTTATTGAGTTCAACAATAAAAAATGATATCAGCAGCATAAAGTTTAAAGTAGCAAATTGATTTTTAAGCTCGTACAGCCAAAGGCAAAGTTCTCAAGTAACATAAAAATGTTAAGCTGTGGGGTTCTGAGTCTGAATGCTACTATAGATCATTTCCACTTGTAGTGCAGTGTGTATTGGACAAATGCAGATCCTGGTAAATGTCTTACTTTAAACTCCTGTAGCACAAATACATTAAAATCATTCTTAGATATTTTGAGCAGTAGCATTGAGTAAAAGATCTGAATGGGAAATGAATTTTCTGCATCCCTATAGGTTGTTGTCAGTGACAATTCCATATGACTAAAAGTGAATACTGTTGCTAATGGGCATCGAGTAGTGAACTATGCTACTGAATGATGTAACAAAAGAACCAGCTGAGTGTTCAGGGCAGTGCTTGTAAATGTCAGAAGTACTACTGTCATATCTTTGGATGTGTGCTTATTTTAATCCCAAAGTTCTGTGTTGCTCATTGCACCTTTTTTGCTGTCCTTCTTGCATTTGTACAAAGGTTTTAAGTTTTTCAGAGCTGAGTTCATTTCTGGTATGGGCATCCTAAAACTAATAGCATAATGCTGTGCTCTTCTCACTTGACACAATTGTTGGTACTGCAGTAGTAGAGAATAATAATTCAGGTTGCATCTGCCTATTCAGTGCATTTGGAATTTAATATAAAAATCAAAATATTTTGTTATTTAGATATTGGAAAGACAATACTTGCTCTTAATTTAATTTGAGTTAATAACAAAGGCTGAAATCACTGCTGATATTAGGAACTCTGTGGTATATGTTTGCTTGCATTTTCCCTCTGTGATTCCATTGATGATTTCAGGCTGCTGAGTAGTGTTTATTAAATTGTTCTTAATATTCCTGTGTGCCAGCTTGCGCATGTATGATTAGAATAGCAATCCTTTTGTGCATTTGAGGACATTTATGAAAAGTTTCAGAAGAATAGATGTGGCCCTCCAACAGAAGCTGGTTTATAGAATGCATCTCACTGAGCATCTCCTTGCTTTAATCTTAGGATGTGTTCTTTGTGCTGTTGACAATGAATTTGAAGAGAATTGAGGGGTTATGGAGGGTGTTAATGTAGCTCTTATTCCATATTTGTACTGGATATAGAATGCTTTGGACTTCTCATTTCAAAGCCCAGAAGTTGCTAAACCTCCCTGCCATCAACCTTTCTTCTGTATCCATGCACAAGGGCTGCAGACTTATGTAATAATTTATATACATTTACGGACAAATGTAACAATTTACAAGGTTATTGTTAGTTTGGATTTGATGTTTCTTTGATATTGAAAAGTAAAGAGTAAACAATGTGATCTCACCTCTGTGATGCTTTGGTGGCAATAGTGGTAGAATGATCTCCTACAGGCAATACTTTGTACAGTTTCAATGGGAGGTTGTGGTCAGTGTTTAACTTCAGCTGTTGTCATTCATATAGCTACAGATCTTCATAAAACTTCCTGAGCTTCCTATAGGAATGGCAGAAGTGAATGTGCTTCTCTACTCTGTCCTTCCCAGGCCATGCTATTCTAGAGTTGCTTTTACCCTTGAGGTTTCTGTGTAGCCAAATTGACAAGTCCTCTCTTGAAATAATAAAGTGTGAGAAATCTAGTATAAAAATGTTATAATAAAAAAATTAAGGAAGTGTTAAGCAGTTGTTAAAAAAATAATAGCCTTTAAATGAAAACTACTTCTAGCAGAAGGTCAGTGAAATTAAGACTTTTAAAATTCATGCATTATTTCCCCTTTGAGCATGTGCAGAGTGCAGGTAAATAGTTAGAAAACAAACTGTTGCCATATCAATCTTTACTCCTCATTTTAAATGATCACAATCTAAATAGAACTGCTGCACAGGAACATAGATAGTTCCGTACGACAATTATTCAGCTGGAAGAAACATTAATCTTTAAATACAAGATTGCTCAGTTTGTATTCTGTTACGGATTATTTAGTGCTTTTCATGTACTGTAGCTCAGCGTGTTTTACTAAACAATGCACTACAGTAGAGATGTGCCATGAATGCAGAACTCAGCCAGAGCTATGGATACACATGCGTTAGAGTTACTATTTGTGTCTGAATGCTGTCACTTGTACCTATAGAAATGATGGATAGCAAGAAGTCCTGTGCAAAATAGATGTTTGCTTTTATGGAAAATGTGTATCCAAGAGTAATATTTATAAACAGTAAAGCTGTCTTTGAGATAAAGTTATTTTGCCACCCCTTGAAAACAACAGAATACTTGTGAAAAATGCAGGCAGGAAAAATAGTAAATATGAAGCTGTAGTGTACCTTTCTGTTTTCCTTCTTTAATTTATTTTTTATTTCACCAGCAGCTAGAATTCCACAAAGTAACTGTATGCTACATTTTCTGATGCATTGCAAAAGAGCATGGTAGGAGATAGTTCTTCCCAGAAGACCTCACAGTCTAGATAGATAAGACAGGGAAAGGTTGGTGGTGACAACTAAAAGATGAGGGTTGATGTTTGAAAGCAAATGAGTTGCAGTTGTGTAACAGATTATTGCTGAGGATCTAGAGAACAATGCATGTATTTTTAGCCTGTTCAGTCATGAGGTTATATTAATTTGCTTCATCATCCTTCACTGGAAAGGAAGGAGAGTCCTTTCAACTGGTGGTACTTACTTCCTTGGCTGCTCTGAGATGGCTTTAATCACTGCCGTCATTTAATCTTGTTTGATCATTTGCCTAAATCCTCAATCATGTAGAGACTGCAGTGGTTTGTGCCTTTGGTATTTGTATCTTGATAGTTTTAGACCTGTATCCACTATCTTAAATCCTCTTATCTTCTATGGAAGTCCCCTGTCTTTTATTGTATTGAATAAGGCATATAAGAAGATAATTGCAACCATAGGTCAGGACGGAATTTAGAAAGATGGGAGAAATTTATATCTACTGCACTTGTTTTCAAAGGTTTTTGCTTTAAGGCTCATTCTTGTGCAGTGCAACAATGTGAAGGCAGCAGTCAATAGCTGTGTGAATAAAAGAAGAAAGGTATCTTGGAAATTAATTACTTTGCTGCTTCACCAGACGATGTTCTGACCATACCACCCAAGTCTTGAAATGCAGACGCAGGGACTGTGAAAATGAAGACTTTGGGCCCACTGGAGGAGAGGATCTGGTCTGAGACCATCTTAGAACCTGAATGCACACAAGTCCATGGGATAGGATAAAATCCATCTGCGGGTCCTGAAGGAGCTGGCAGATGAAGTTACTAAGCCACTGTCCATCATATTTGAAAAGTCATGGCAGTCAGGTGAAGTTCCCAATGCCTGGAAAAAGGGGAATATTACCCCCATTTTCAAGAAGGGTAAAGTGGATGACCAGGGAAGTACAGACCAGTCAGTCTCACCTCTGTGCCTGGCAAAATCTTGGAGCAGATTCTACTGGAAGGCATGCTGAGGCCCATGAAAAACAGCAATGTGTATGGTGGCAGCCAGCATGACTTCATTAAAGGGAAATCCTGCCTGACCAATTTAGTGGCCTTCTATGATGGGACTACGGAACTGATGGACAGGGGTAGAGCAGTTGATGTCATCTACCTTGACTTGTGCAAAGTGTTTGACACTGTCTCACATGACATCTTTGTCTCTAAATTGGAGAGTGCCTTATCCTTTAGACTGGAATGCTCAAATTTATTTTTTGAAGGCAGTTTTATTTTGTTTTGTCATATTTTACATCTGTAGGGTGCTTTTTCAAGAATTGGGTGAAGTTTGATTATTCTGTAATTACTATACTGTTATTCACAGTATACCCATGACTCTTGAGTTTGAAGTCTGGTATAAACAGATATTAAACTCCTTAGTTCAATTAATATTTCTATTCTAAGTAATACATAATCTAGGTAGGTGTTCTCTGAAACTTTGGATTAAATGCTCCAAGTAGATCAAACAGACTTTCAAAAATCGTATCTTTGTTATTCTTTGCCACTAAGGGAGGTCAGCTCTGATACCCTACATAATCTTCAAGGAAAGTCATTAAAAATAGTTTTCTCTGGGTTTATGTTCTTTTTGTCATGTGGGTTTAACAGTCTCTCTGTTCTTTGTAATGAGTTGGTTAGTTCTTGCTACAAGCATAACAGTAAATTATTATTTAAGAAAAAATTAGTGGCCCATTAACATGAAGTCTTGGTTTAGTGTGACAGTAATATTTTTTATGCTAGGAGATTGGGTATGGGTTAAAATCACAACATCAGTGTTCTGCCCCTAACTCTCTTACATCTTCTTCAGTGCCCTTGAGCAAGTCACTTTAACTTTATGCTCATGATAATGAATACTTTGGGATCTCACAGAGTAGTGGAAAACAACTGCTGGATAATTCACAAAGGGAAGGTGATATGGCAAAGGAGAGAGATGTTCTTAGTCATGTTTTAAAAGCAAATGCTGTTAAAAATAACATTAAAATAGTGTGTTTCAGGGAAGTGCACCTTCTTAGTAGCTAATAATGAACAATACCTGTTATATGCTGTTGGGAGGGAAGAATTAAAATGTCAGATATGCTGTGCTTTTGTTACAGTTCTTGAAGCACCCACTGTACGTTCCACCTCTCAGATCACCTTGATGTCCCTCACTGGGCTTGCTTCAGTGTGTGGATGTCTGTCTCATGCTGGGGAGCCCAAGCCAGGGTATACTCCAGGGGTCCAACTGTAGCCTTGCTAGTACCATAGTGGGGTGGGAATCATTTTCCGTAGGGAAAGTCGCATGTACTGGAGAAATACCTACTCCCCATTTAAGCTCTTACAGAGCTTTGAGTGTGATTTCTTTCTTTCAAACCACTGAAGCAGTCTCAAATGCTTCAGAGTTGGAGCTACATTAATTTAACAGTCTTCTGTCCTAGGAATCCTGCAGTGAAATGAGGAATTTTTAGTATCTTCTGTGTAGAAAACCCAGGATGAGATTCTTCACTGGTGAGTGCTATGGACCAGTTTCTGTGGAGCAACTGCATTCATGTTCTCACAGTTGGTATTCAGCATGTCTGATATTTTAGTTGCCACAGGAATAAAAATGTTTGACTCTTCTCTAGCATAACTTTTGTTACTGCCAAGATTAAAAACTTGCAAATAAAGGCAAGACCTCTGTCTGGTATGACATGAGGGACAGCTCTTTCCATCTCCACCTAGCACTTGTACAGGGAAAGACTGAGAGAAGTCACATACCATGATAGTTATGTAGGACTTAGAAGTGATAATAAATGGGAAAATGCAAAAGTTCATTTACTGAAATGTATTATAACTAGAAAAGTGATTAAGACCCTGTTCATTATTGCTATAACACAACTCAGTCCATAATACAAAAGGGCAGTGTTCCAGTGTTTGATGAGCCAAATGCAGTGTAATGAAATAAAGTCTGTTACTTTGCAACTTGCTGAACAGCTGTGTGAAATTTGAAACTAATCTAACAGGTTATGTTTTCTTTCTGATAATCCAGCGCAACTGACATAAAACCCTGCGCATTTTCATAAATAAGGCTTTATTCACCTTAGGGGAGTAACTCTACAGCTAAAATTCTAATTTCTTTGGTTATCCTGTGGGTTGGTGAAAACCTGTTTTCACAGAAGGAGCAGCAATCAGTTCTTCAAGCACATAAACAATCTCTTATACTTGACTAGCATTTAAAGCTGTCTTACGGAATCTGTTTCTTGCCTTGCTCTTAGCCATTTGAACTTTCCTGTTGTCAGTAAATTCTATAAAAAAATGACAAGGGGATTCTGGTTTATACACAAGTGAACTTTGAGCTCTTCTAAGACAGTGGTCACCAGCAAAACCTGAAAATCTCTAAATTATTATTACTGTTTCAGAAAGCAGCCATGTCTGACTGTTAGAGCACTTGATGTTCAGCTCATCCAGCAAGGTTGCAAAAATGAATAAGTAGGGACCTTGACACGCTTGTGAGGTGGGCTGATGCCAACCTGATGAAGTTTATCCATGCCAAGTGCAAGGTCCTCCACCTGGGTCGGAGCAATCCCAGGCACAGCTACAGGTTGGGCAGAGATGAGGTTCAGAGCAGCCCTGAGGAGAAGGACTTGGGGGTGTTGGTTGATGAGAAAATGAACGTGAGCCAGCAGTGTGCTCTTGCAGCCCAGAAAGCCAACTTCATCCTGGGCTGCATCAAAAGGAGCATGACCAGCAGATCGAGAGAGGTGATCCTGCCCCTCTACTCTGCTCTTGTGAGACCTCACTTGGAGTATTGTGTGCAGTTCTGGTGT